>VZRX01009578.1:81262-224207 GCA_013398075.1 Notiomystis cincta | reverse complement strand
TATTTTCTTTTTTTTTTTTTTTTTTTTTTTTTGTAACAGATTCACACATTAAAGTTAGATCTGGGGCTGATGTAAAATCCATTTAGCTTCATTGAGGTTAATGAACCGAGGATGATACATACCCGTTGAGAATCTGCCTATGTGTGTGATCAGTTACAATGCTATTTGTTTTTATTGGCTTAGCCATTGATGTACTACTAGGTGGCTCTGAGATTTTTTAATCAATAAGAGTTAGCATACTTGAAAACTATGCTTCTGTGAAACTAATGCCTGAAAAAGGCTCTCTTGAAACTAGATTTCCTTTGAGATGGAGGTATGGTTATATACTGCAGAAATCAGAAGATTTTAAACTGAATTTTCTGCTAAATAAGTGAGTCAGCACACATTTATCCTCCATGAGAAACAGTAGAAAATTTGAAAAATGAGTGCATCTTTCACCCCTCATAAGGGGTTATCTTGCAGTAGGGGAATTTCAAGAGGAAAGAAATATCTCATGCACACAAGATTAAAAAAAAAAAAGCATAAATTCCACTTTATAAATAAATGCAAAACAGTATATAAAAAGCAACACATTATGAATAGACACCTTTGGAAATAAATTTCAGAAGCCTCCAGAGAGCTTGAGAAAATAACTAGCTTGCACAGCATTAAGTGGAAGGAGTTCCCCTAAGGGAATCAAGGGATCAGAGATATCCTGTCTTGGTTAGTCTTTGATAAGTTTGCATCTGTGTCTCTTACACACTGCTGGTAATAAGCTGAGAGATGCAGTGTTACATGGAGGCAAATGGCAAAATTGTTTCCTAGGCTGAGAATACCAAAAATGATTGATTTCTTTGGAATTATATTAGCACAATTTCACACCCTATTCAAAACGCACAAGGGGAAATGGATTCAGGGTTTGCTTTCTCCCCTTCTCATGACCTCATTGTGTAGCCTTGAACAGAAGTGCTCAAAACTGCTTCAAGCACAAAATGAATCTGTGCTGATGAAACTAAACATAAACCACCCCTCTTTGCTGATGTCTATTAATAGTTTTTGACAGACCTAGAGAAACATCACTCGGTTTCTTAAATATGCTTAAAATAGAGCAGGATATGTCAGCACATTTTTGTAAGTCAAAAAGTTCGTAATTCTTGTGGGTAGATGAAGAGTGCAGGATTCATCTCACCCAGCACTGGCCATGAACAGAATATTTATCTCTAAGATAGTCAGCCCAGAGTTCATTTCATCAGTAGAGATTTATAAGAACTTTTAAGGCATGAGTCATTGGACTTATTTCAGAGGTCTACCTTTTAATGAGATACACTGCTCACAAAAATACCTGTTTCATTCTGTTGACTAAAAAGGAAGCTTATATTGATTAACTCAGAAACACATTTTAGACATCCATGTTTGGTTAGATGAATGTCACTTGATAAGACTGGAAAATAAAACTCTTCTCTGCAAGTGACCATAGTTTGTGAGATATTTATAATTGTCAAAGCAATCATCCTTTTTCCTGAAGTCTGAGATTTATTATTTTTTACTTTATTATTTTTAAAAAGAGGAGTGTCTCTTTCTGGCTTCCTTTCACACCAGAAATTAGTGACAGAGGTCTGTTTCAAGGAGCATATCAGGCTTGATACCCTGCCCACAGCTGCATAAAGCCCAAGACTAAAATAAGATTTAAATCTAGCTGGGCAAATCTATATACCTGCAATCTCTGATTCTGAGGAACTGGAATACATGAAGTCAGAGATTTAAGATACTTGATATACTAATAAATACAAAACCCATAAAATTTATATCAGCCAATAATCTCTAAAATTTGCCCTTTTGAAAAACTGAGCTATAAAACTCTAAAATTGAACAAAATCCACGGAAAACTTAGAAAGAGAGAGAGAAAAAATGTTGCAAATATAATTTTCAGACTGCTGGACTCTTCTTTTGAATATTTCTACACAATAATTCATATAAATAATTAGTATTACTTGAATTGTCTCTCCTTTTCATTGGTATAAATCAATAGTGACAGTACTTTGTGGAAAGATAAACCATTGTTAGAGCTCTTGTAAATTACTTAATATTACATATTTCTTCAAATGAGAATTCATGGGAGACAAATTCTTGGAAACATGTCTAATGTGAGGAGGTGTCGACTAAAAAATATAATGATACATTACAATAAAACTGGAAAATTCCATTTTGACCACTGCAGTTAGCTGTCTACTAGAACTACTGTTACATTGTGATTAAAAGTAAGTTAAAATAGGAAAATAAGCAATCTGATTTAATTAAAACATGGCAATTAAACAAGAACATTTTATAATGCATAAAACTTGAAAGCATTTGAAAGCATTGATTTTGTTTATTTTGTGTAAGAGGAAAAAAATCCACAGTTCTTACTCTTTAAACAAAAATATCATTCTTCTTTCTACATTGTTAAGAACACAAATCTATAGTGAATGAGAGAAAAAATCACACACCTAAGAAGCCAGGAAGTCATTTAAACCCATACCCCCAAAGACCTAATTTTTATGGCTCTAATTCCCATAAAACATTTCAATGTGACATAATTTATTTAGATGCTAGGAACTTCATAAGGACAGGGAAACGAGAAGCATGTAGAAAAGACATGAAAAATGAAACCTCTACAGAAGCCTAAGCATGTTAATAACATATTCCTGTAATAACTGGAGAAAAACACAATATGCACAGTATGTTTTACATGAATTATTTATTTTACCTATATACATATACCAGTGCACAAAAAATTTCTTCCCCAATAATTGTGTGTTGTTAATGGGGAAATAGTACAGCATGTATTTTGGCAATATCTTTCAAAGTCATAGAGGCCACTTCATTCACCTGAAGAATTCAAAATAACTGAAAAAATGGTGGTGCAACAAAAAATGGAAATATTTGCATGTGGCAAGATTATAACACTATCTGAGTGAAGTTAAGAATTAGCAGGCACTCAGTGAACACAAAAGCACAGGAATCTGCCTTGCACTCCCCTCCCTGTGACTTGTTATCAGAGGAAGATCTTAACAACACAGAAACAGTTTTGTCATTGACTTATCAGGGACTGAATTTCAGTCCTGAAATTTCAAAGAAATCCAAGACAAGTGTTAATAATATATCAGAATATAAATAGGCTTAACAGACGGTACCTCCACCTTCCTGCTTTCCATTATCTACCACCATATTTTGCCCTAATTCAAATACTTGCCTTATGTAAAGACAGAGCCTCCAGTGAAAAACAGCAAAGTCATCACAATAATATCAGTAAATTTTTTAATGAGACCAAATGGGAAAAAATATTTGGAGATGGTCAAATCGAGGTATCACTCTCCTGGGCCTGTGGCAGGAGCTAGAGGGGCACTGACAAGAGCCTTTACTGTCTTTGATAACCTCCCCATTAAGCTTAATCAGCCTTGGATGCATTCCCCTCTGATTTTGCCCTTTATCAGCCTCCTTAAACTCATCAGTGACATTGAACTTACAGGAGCTGTTCATCTGCTGGAGTTGCAAGTTCTCCACATGTATCTCATATTCTGCTCTTGTCTTTATTGTAAGAAAATTATTATAATGATGAAAAAAGGAGGGAAACTTGCTATAAACTCACTGCAACCATATTTATTTCAATTTCAAATGTGTGATGTCTAAGATGTATTGTCCCAGTTTCAGGTACATTGTGTTACTGCAACATAGCAAACAATTTAAAAATAACATATATAAAGAGAAATGCAATAATACCTGTGCATTTTATGCACTGCCTATAATTATTATTCCATTGTATAATAATAAATGTTATTTGAGAGTCTTGAACCGATGCTGAAGAATGCTTCTGTGTTTTTAATGGCAATTTTTACAGGTTTAAGCAATATCTACTTACTAATGTATTTATACAACCCTAGTAAATGTAGTCAATGATAACAAAATAAAAATTATGAAGGGAAGCCTTCCCTAGTGTTTATCTCATAGGCCATTCTTGCCAAACAAAAGGAGCTGAAATGACCTAGTTATGTGAGTTCTTTCCCTTCTGCATCCTGACAAGGATCTACAGGCCCTAAAGGAACCTGGATCGAGCATTTTCTTCCCTGGAGAAAAATTATTAACACTAATCCTTGTCTTTGAACACAGCAACCTTTTGATTGGTGTAATTGAGCTACATTACCTCACTTTTCTACTTCTGTCACAGCATCCTATAGATGTAGCACAACCGAATTCATGAGCCTCATACAGGAAGGGTCAGAGTATTAATACGTTAATAGTGTGCTGGCTTGCAAATTATGTTTTTTTTATAAAGTCTCAGTTAATTACATTGCAAGGTTTTGAAGACAGACTGAATTTTACTCCTGTAAATTTGCAATGCTAAGTGTCCTTAAGTAGACAAACTAAGAGAATTTCCTAAGAATTTGGATAAAATACTTGGACCTGATTTTTACAAGAGACACCTGGTTTTATAGATGCCAAATCTCATGTGCCTGACTAGCCATTACATGCCTGAACACGTAAAATGAAACATGCCTGCTTCTTTTGTTTTCTTATCACACATTGAAAACAAAAAAGCAAAAAGAGTAAAGATAGGAAGAACTTAAACTCTCTGTCATTTTCCAGCCTGGGCAGTGTGCTATAAATCAATCCATTTGAAACTATTCATCAGTTCTTTTAAGTCATTTTAGACAATGGCAAAAATTAGTAATAAACACTAAGATGCATGTCCACTGCACTGATGGGATATGGCAAAAAGTTGCAACAGCAGTTTCTAAATATCACATTAAAACTGAAAAAAAGAATATAACAATATACCATTCAAAGTCCTCTTAATCTAATAATGTCCCAAAGGCAATTGAGGACTTTTCAATTTCTATTTATCTGAAGCCTCCTTATTGGCATGTTAGCCAGTTTTGGGGAGAATTTTGTGCCATGGAAATTATAAGGGTATCTCAGTGGAAGAAAAGGGAAAAATTAAGGCTGGACGGGGTTTTGAGTAATCAGATCCTAGTGCAAAATATCCCTGCCCACAGCTGGAGGGTTGGAACTGGATGGTCTTTAGAGGTCCTTTCCATTCTGTGACTCTATGAAACAAATGTGCTTGGGGGAAATGACCAATGCTGAGAATTAAGAAAAAAAAATAGGAAATCTGGAGCAGGGGATTCCCACCAATCTATTCTGAAAGTGACAAAACCACTTCTAATATAAGATGGCTTCACTCTGAGTCATGCATTTAAGGAATGTGAAACCTCTCTGATTAGAATCTATCCCCACACACTCTTGATATAGAAAAATCTCTTTGTGACTGTGGTGTCAAAAGCACTTCCAAAAGCATTTAGCTTTCTCCAGTCTTCTTCTTTCATCACTGTTTTTCAAATTAGCACTGAAGGAAACATCCAGGAAAGGGGAAAGGAGAAAGCTGGAGATGCTTCTGGATTTGTCTCTCATAAAAGGGAAGTCAGGATCCCTACAGTTAAAGACAAGCAAATAGGAGCTCAGTTTAGCCCTTTCTCCAGGTGATGCAGATAATGTAAAATTATGTTCCTAAAAGCAGGGATGGACAATCTCATGGTTCCTGGTGAGAAGCTGAACTACAGCTCTGTCTCTGTCCTTATCCTGCCAGGGAGCTCTGCTGTGACCTGAGTCAGGCCATGTCTCACCAGGCTGATCTCATCCAACTTTAAAGATCTACAGTGTAGACACCTGAGCCAGTTGCCCATGTACCTTTTAGTGTCAATTGAGAGAAACAGGCATCTTTAGGGAATATTTTTTTTTAATCTAGCTGAGTTTCTTCTCCAAGAGAAGCTGTGTTGGGTAAGTTACAGAAGTATGCACTTTACCAGACTGCTTCTACCACTGGGTTTTCTGTGTATTTGGGCCTTTTCCTATGCTTTTACCTGACTCTGCTATTTGAATTCTCTTCACAAAAGATGAGTGCTACCCAGATGCAGCTGGTTTGCATGAGGTCAGATTAACTGTTTTCTCTATTCAACTAGAGAGGAGGTAATAAATGTACTAGCTGCAAGTTAGCAAAAATTTTAATTTGCATTCATTTTCAAATAAATTGGTAGAATGGAAAAGAAATATTTTCTGATTTTGGCTTGTGCAGGAGTTAGAATATGTTTATATCCAACATATAACACAGAAGGGGCTCAACTGTAGTTCAGTTCCTTGGGCTATGGAAGAAAAATAATATGTAGGTCTGTAGCCATTACTTTATATTTCTGTATCAAGGAAATTTGAAATATTAAATCAATCATTCCATTCAGTCTTTCAAATAGTGAAAGCTACATAGTTTGATTCTGGAGTATCTTCATAATGACAGTGTTCCACCTATTCTAAAGAGTTTAGAGAAGGCTTTTGTTATCTACAGGGTTATATGTTGACAGTAGTAATAAAGCAACAACCAAATACAAGATATTGCATAAAATTTAGAACTGATCCTCAGAGATGCCTTTGAGCTACTAGTCCTGAGAGTCAAAAGAGTTTGCATCCCTTCCATGTAGGAATCTGAAAAGAAATTTAGTCTTCTTTTGCCTTTGTTTCCCACTCCAACTTTCATCTAGCTGATGTGTGAAAACTGGAACTCAAGGTTTGCCTAGAACTAAGTGTTTATATAGCACTTGGCTCAAGGAGGCCAGAACACTCATTCTTTGCCTCTTCTGTAGTTGTAACTGCTTCTGAAAATCTGTCAAAGGACCTGCCACCGAATGGAGGTGAACCTACACCATGATGTAGTGTGTATTCTTACAAGTCACTCAACTATTGAAATTAGATTGCTGGAATGTAAAATACAGCTCTACCAAGCACTAGCTGCAAAGGTTACCTTTTACCCCTATGATATTGAGAAGTCATGGAAGATGGTCAAAAAGGTTTTCACTCACACCTGGGCACCTTCACCTTCTCAGAGGTTCCTGCCACCATGTGGTGACATGCCAGCTGATCTCATAGCAGCTACTGATTCCATACTGTGGAAGCCAGGACAAGAACATGTCTTTAAAGAAGTAACATCTGTGAGGCATCTTTCAATGGATACCGGGTCTGAAAGAAAGAGAAGGCACAGACAAAAGTAGGAGTATCTGCAGTCCATGGAAAGATATTCCTCCTTGTGAATTTCAACTCATGTTGTGAAAAAAGACTTTCCTCACTGGTAGCATTTAATTTAATAGATGATTTTCTGCTCTGCACAGCCTTTAAAAAGCATATCAAAACCAATAGCCAATGATCAGGTGCTGATCTAAGCTAGTGGTTTTAGTGGTCTTACTTATTTGCAGTGTCAGCTAACTGCTAAGCAAAAGCTGTACCTGGTAAGTGGCTGCTTTCTCACCACATCTAATTTGCAGGAAGACATGCTGATACTTTGTTGAGGAGCAATAGGTGGAGGAATACCAGGCTGTCCCACTGTTCCAATCTCCTGTGGTGACAGGTCTGGGTGCGCCCTATTTGCCCTCATAATGACTACACTCTACCACCACACCACCTGACTAGTGTAGTAATGAACAGGTTGCCACTCATTTTAGAACAGATTTAAAAACCTGAGCCATGCTATCTTTTAGGAAAATATGTCTGGAAGAAGCAGGGATTTGTGTGTTTCATGAAGAACTTCTATATTTGACTACACAGGCAGATTAATGCATGGATCTACAGTGAAGGGTTCAGATCTGGAGAGGGATATAAAGATACTACAAGTTGTTTTGGTGATGCAGTCTTGGGGTGCTCTCTGGTGTATATTATGTGCTGTTTCCATCCTCACATACTAATTGAAAGGTAATGTAATATAGGGGTGCAGAATTAAACACAATGCACTCTGAAAGGATTGCAGTCTCAAATAAGCCAGTATGTTTCATGTGAACCATTCCATTTGTATGTGCAAGCCCCATTCTGCACACTTGGTATCAGCAGTTTTTGTGCACTGGAATAGCTGTAATGCCACCAGGTCTGCTTCTGTGGATAGCTGTTATATGGGCAAAACAAAGCCATTTGTCTGTGAACATTTTGATAACATTACCCCACGGTGTGGGGCCCGAGCATCTGCAGTTTCAAAGTACCACTTACTCTCAATATATCATATGCCAGCACTTGTTTGTCTAAACACATCATTCAAGAAAATACATTAGTGTTTTTAGTCAATTATCTATTCCATTTGTTTTCTTATCTGCATTGCTTTTGAATGGTTATCTTAGCTTGCTACTGTGGTTCTGTGAGGTGTGTCCAACGCTTAGAACAATATTTCTCATGCTCACTGAAGCAGAGAAAAAACAGCTGAAATCAGCAGCAATGCATTCAGTGTGCATGTTTGATTCTGAGTCTTCCATTCTTTCATAATAAAAATTCCCAGGAAACCAGAGACAGTGTTTACTGAATCTAAAAGCCCTGTAGGATCATTAAGGATCAGGTCCATAATGAATACTTTAGTGGTTGTGCAGGCATACTGAAAATAACTTGGTGCTTAGGGATTTCTGACTAGTCTTGGTATGACTGATGACTGGTATGTAATTCTGTGAAAAACCAGAGCTTTTTCTGGGGGTAGAACTTCTTCAATCTTGAAGTCAGTGGCAGATTTTCCCAAGTTCATAGAAAAAAGGGCTGAAAGGACTTCTTTTGCCATCTCGTCTATCAGCTTGCAACACTGCTGATTTATTTCCCCTCGATGTTAGCAAGAGTAGAACTACAGGCAGATAGAGGTCAGCCCTAAGATTTAAGTTTCCGCAGGACTCTCTTATCGTTCTTGCAGAAATTGGCTCTGAAGTGCCACAAAAACACAGGAGTTCTTGTTCTTTCCACTGTTCAACAGGCTCCAAGGAGTGAATACCACATCCTCTTCATTCAAGATCTCAGGATGGATTTGAACTGAAGCTGCTGAGGTGAAAGAGCTTGACAAGGCACACTGCTGCCTTCCTCTAAACAGCTGGAATAGCATCAAAAATCTTTCATTCTGTGCATCTCTCCCACACTTTATTCTGGAGGAAAATAATGCACTGTCTAGTGAGCTGTATCTTTTAAGATAATAGCAAAGTATGTCTAATTCAAACCAACTGAACTAATTGGACAAAAAAGGATGCAAACAGCCCAGCCTACCAGACTGTATTTAAAACAATTGTTAGCAATCAATAAATCCTTCTGGATTGTTTGATTTCATTAAAGATGTATTTGTTACTAAGCAGCTGGCACCCAAACAGCTGCTTTAAATAGAGAGATATTTTTCCTGCTCTATTTTATCATGGTCTTCATTATTTTATTTGCACATTTTCAGAGACAATGACTAGTGAATAGAATCAAAATGCAGATAAGCCTATCTCGTCCTTGTCTGAGCATGTGGTGGGTCAGGGGAATGCATAGGAGAAATGACAGCCTGCTTCCCTTTCTACTATCCCTGAACATTATCTTTCAGGCTTTCAACAGTCAGTCATGAGTATAAAACCAAGCCTGAGACTGGCTCACTGATTAAATAATAAACTAAAGATATCACAGCTTCTTTTCAAAGCCTTGAATTTGGCTTTCTGTGAATACTGACCTGAACATTCACATCCATCGAGCGGAGTGGTCACAAAATGAGGGCTCCCTGGTGTTATAATAGTGCTTCACAGTGGAGTTAGTTCCTTTTAAAGACCACTTTAAAGTATATTTAAACTGAACCCTACCCAGATGAAACCTCTACCCCATTATATAACACATATAATGAAGGTAAGAGTTTTTGTGTTACATTTTGATAGCAAACCAGGTAACCTTCTCTTGTGGCTATGCTGTCACCAAGCAAGAGCATTAGCAGCTAAAACATGGATAGCTTTTACAAGGGAAAGCAAAATCCAGTAATAAAACGGCTGCAAATTTGAAATCAGTCCCAGGATCACATGGGTGCATTCAGCTGAGGTAAGTTCCAGAGAGTAATGTGGAATCAAGATAAACTTTGATTTTCTTAATTTTCAATCAGATTTAGCCTCACTGTGACCATTGTGATGCTCTCAGCTCTGCACTCACATACTCAAGAAGGAGGATAGTCAGCAGGAAGACCAAGGTGGCAATCCCTGCCAGCAGTCTGCCTGCATGATTTGGGCATAGAAATGTTTGTTTGTACCCCTTCTTCTTGTCCCAGAAGAGCCGGGCTTTGGGGCTACAGGTATGTTTGAAGCACTGTTGGCACGATAAGGGAGAAAGGTGTCCTTTGCTGTCATTACCTAAGGGTTGCAGAGGACTCTCTTTCAAATTTGAAACCCTTACTCAAATTATGACCTTCACTAATCTCACATCTTCCTCTGTTTTCATGGTGTTTATATTTGTCTGCAATGCACATCCATCACCCTCAGTTAAGATGCTCACAGTCTAGAGTTTAAGTTCTCTTCAAGTGGGTTTATATAAGCTCCTTCCAGGGGATCCCCAGCAGTTTTCCTCAGTGGTGCTCCCAAACAGTCCAGCAGCTGGGAAAACAAGTAAGGTTCGTAGTCTGTATGAAGTCACAGTCACGGCATGTAGAGTATAGTATAAGGTGAAGGAAGGTATTTCTTTTTAAATTAATTAACTTTTTGGATTGCAGAAATTATGTAAGGCAAAATCAAGGATGGTTAGATAGCAAACAAAACCAGAAAAACCAGTCACAAAGAACCTCTGCACAGTCATGTGATATGGATAAATACATGTTGGCCAATGGCCATTGTGGCCAATGTGGCTCAGGTGATATAGATTGGCACTTCATTGAAGTTGTGAGGTGCTTGGATCAAGGGGTTTAAAATCGTACTTGTTCTATGATCAGCACAAACAACTGAAATCTCAAACTAAACCCAAATTAGAGTGATCACTCCTTGAAGACAAAAAAGGACTGAACCACATTGATGCTGCCTTATTTTAACTTCCCTTTGAATTTTATGAGACAGATCCTGAGCTGACGTCATTAGAGCTATGCTGATGTGCACGACCCCAATCCAAACAAAACTGAAAAGCCTAATTACAGAAACATCACACAGCACTTTATTCTTGCAATGTTTCAGGCTCTTTGACAATCGGGTGGTGGCAAGAACCTCCTAAGAATAAAGCTTGTCTGTCAAGGCTGTTTCTCGACCAAAGAAGTTTGCGTAAACACGCAAAGTTTTTAGACTCACATTGCAAACATTCTGAAGTCTGCCCAACACTAATTATCTGTCACATCTCAACCTACGGCCATGCAGGTTCTTTGCAGAGAGCGACAAGAAAAAGGAAGCAGTAGGTATTTTTTTAATATCCATCTATTCCTCTGTAGTTTGAAAAAATACAAATCCTATTTTAGACAGGCGAAATGTTTCAATGGAACTTTAGATTCATCCTAACATCTTAGGCCCTGCTGTGTTGACCCTCCTCCCCTCTCCCTCTGCTCTCTGCAGAATTTGTATGCAAAATCCACGAAAAGATTTTGGAACAGGCCATACATCCAAAAGCTTTTGACAAGGAACAGGGACTACTTGAAAGAAAAGGTCTTCTGAAGCAGCTTTTCTTTTCTTCTCTCCCCTTTTTCCCCCTGAATTCATGCACCTCTTAACGACTTCACTGGTACTTTAGCCTGTGTGGGCTTCGTCCAGCACAATAAATGAAAGGCTGCAAACTCTCTGTGTTTAAGACACTGAAGGAAGGGAGAGGCTCTGTATGCCAAAAAGGAACCTGTCTTGCTTAGGAAGCATGTGCTGTATCCAATGCTTATTAGTTCCTATTATAAACCAGAGGACAACATATTTCCATAATAAAACACACCTCTAACATACAACTTTGGGCCAGATGTTTTCAAGCAAAGTCATCAATGATACTTCCTCTCAGTGAAAGCTGAGCGAGAGTGACTTTCAGCGAGAATTGGAAGAATGGCTCTTCACACAGTCACACAGATTAAGTAGGGCATGTAGAATTAAGACAGGGCATCTGCCCACATCAGTTTCAGGCAGCTGAATGCTACATCTTAATCCTTCAATATTCCACCCATTACTTGCAGTGTGCATCAAAAAGTTTAGTAGATGTGTCTAAAGGGATCATAATACCTACATATAAATGTTAGGTCCATTGCCTCAGCTCAGTAAATCATAGAAGATGATGCAAGAACAGAAGGAACTTTCATGCATTATGTTTTATTCCTGGCTGATTTGGAAAATGGATGAGCCTTTTCTACAGCCTCCTAAATCCTCTCTGCTTTGCCTGCCCCATAACATCCCAGTAGCTGAAATAAATCATATTCTAAGAGTCTAGTACAACAGAAAGCTGTAAGGAGCAACATTAAGCATCTAGGTGTTCAAACAAATGTAAAAATAAGGTGAATTAATTTTTGTACATACATTAAGGGCTAAGTTTGACTGCAGGTTACACTTTGAACCATATGATCTTTTGTCAGAGTTCAAGTACTGACAGTTCAAATACTGTTCAAATGTGACCATCTGAAATTCTCATTGATATTATCGACTACATGGCTCTCCACTAAACCCTATTGGTGTAATTTACCAGACTTGAATATTGTATAATTTGAGTCTTCATACAGGAAAATACTTCTTTTGGAACCTCAGACATATGGTTAAGTAATCATAGCTTAACATGTTAAGGTGTGTCAGCTCAGCTGAGCCATGTACCTGATCACTTTTAAATATGGATGTTGACTTAGACACAACTACATCTTGAGCAAATATCTCATTCACTTGCATTTAGTGTGGTCTAGCTGTGTCCTAGGGTAGTTATGGCAATTCACTTTATGTAATTTATTACATAATAGAAATGTATTAGAGTATAAGTTCCAACTTAAATGGTGCTACTTTAACTGATTGTATTCAGCCAAAGACCCCTGTTATTTCAGTTTAAAGGTCACATTTGTCAATTTAAATTAACCTTGTTAAATTAAGATTTAATCTCTGTCAACAATAATCAGACTTCAATCAACTGGAAAAGTGTCCATCCTTCTTTTTTTCCCGCTTACCTACATCATTTCCAACTTGGACTTTTCTTGAGAGAGATGTCATCTTTTGATTAACATTACCTTGACTCGCTTTCCTCCTTGTCTACATATAGTACAAGGTAGAGTCCTAGGCAAGGATATGTATCTGGAGCAGTGCCAAAATAGTTCAGGGTGTGGTGAATGTTATCTCCCTCCTGTCTCAGAGGTGGCAGAATAACAAAATATTCTATTGGCCACAAATTTCTACAATTTGGTCTGGCTTGGAAAAAATCAAGTTTTCCACCAGAAATAGGTAACTCAGATCTTTGTTACAGGCCTTTTTTAAGTTGCAACTAAGCATGCCTTTTAAATGAGACAAAAGGAGCAAAGTTTGGTCACAGAGATGAATTTAACCGAGATAACAGCACAAAAGTACAGGCTCAGTTTTCCTGTGCTCACAGCTGTGCAAAAGCTGAGCAGCTATTTTGCAGTGCAGAAAAAAACAGAGGCCAGGCTACAATACTGTATTTGGGCAGCTTAAAACTAGGACAGTGGGAGACCACATCTGTCCACAGTACCTTAGGACAGCCCATCCTTCATGAAATGGCAAGAGAAAAAAATGAAGTATGACCAAATTGTAGGAGAGTATACAACTCACCTGTGCATGTCAGGCCAGCCACAAACACAACTGTGTGAAAGAACAGTTTTGTAAAGTTCTAATCTCCACCCTGACTAACATAGTCATAGTTTTATCCACTTCCCAGACACTCAGACTTAAATAAAACTACAGTGTTTCCTGCGCCTGATTCACAAAAGGCTCACCAGTCCTACAGAATTTAGCAGGCAAAGAGAGAACAATTAGGAGGAATATTTAAAAGCATTCTTTTCATTATACTTTGGGGAAACATTTTTTTTCTAATTTCCTCGATGATGTGTTGTATTGTGCTGTCACTTTGGGCTTTGTCAGTCACGTCTGCTAGTGTAATACAGTATGACTGACACAACATGTGACATGTCACCATGAAATGCATCACTTGGAAACTTTGGCAAACACATTGAGGAGAAGGGATTGCAGCAAAAAGACTGTCNCTCTCTTTCTCTCTTTCTCTCTTTCTCTCTTTCTCTCTTTCTCTCTTTCTTTCTTTCTCTCTTTCTCTCTTTCTCTCTCTCTCTTTCTCTCTTTCTCTCTTTCTTTCCTTTTTTACTCTCTCCTCTTTTCTCTTTCTCTTTAAAATAAATGGGGAAACATTTATTTTAAAGTTAAAGGCATAACTAGCAATAGCACATACAATTATTCTCTGAGTGAAAGGACTTGTTAGCCCTTTATTAACCATGGGAGAAACTGTGACAGCAAATCAGCAGGCTAAGAAGTTAATTTCCACAAGTGGCCTGAAAAAGAACTTATGCTTTTTAATCTGCCTTTAAGAGGTTTCATTAAAATATTTTTAGTTGTCATAATAGGTAGTGAAGCTTCTATAAAAGCAAATTCTAGCCCTAGTGAAACTGCTAATACAGACATAGAGAGAACTTCACATTTTAACAATCTCATCCTGATGACAGGGTGGAAGTGTAATAGCCAGAGAAGCACCCAACTGTGAGACTGACATCGGCTCCTTTAGGCTGATGGAAATCAGGACAGTTTTCATTTGTTTCTTTGACAATCCTGGAAATGCCCTGATTGCAGGAGCTGGTGGAGACTTTCCAGGAGTTTTCCATATTTCACTCTCTGGATTGTAAACTGTTTAACACACAGCAATGTACATTTGGAATAAAAAAAGTATAAATACTTCTGAAGATATCAGGCAGGCAAACCTGCATAATTTAATTAATTTGAAGAAGTTAATAAACTCCTTTATTGAATTCCTTGAAAGACTGAATGTACTGTGCTTTAATTACAGTAGTGTCTTAGAACTGCCTAGCATCACCCAAATAATCTCTCCTGACCCATTACTCTCTAGTTTTGAACTCAGAGCTTGGATGCAATGCAGAGATGTTTATTATATTTCTTTATATACCTCTGCTTTTTGGAGGTCAAAACAAATTCTTCATTTATGGACAGTACTACCCTGGACCTCACAGTGAGCCTAAATAAGGAAGAAAACAGTGCAATGAGTGCACCAAGTCCCTGATGAAAGCCTGACAATTTATTGCTTTTATTAAAATCATAGTAAATTTTGCACACTCTGTATATGTTTCACCTTACACTTGGATATTTTTGCTTCCTTAACTTTGGAACTTGCCCTCTAAATCTCAAGAAATAGGCTGTGCTATAAATACATATTTATATATTTATATATATATTTGTTGATGGGAGTTTAAATACAGAATTTATTTTATTTTTTCTTTTTTCCTCTTTCTTTTTCACTTTTTTCCTATCTACATTAGACCTTTCACCTATTTGTGCATTGTTAACTATGTAGTCCTAAAAAAATGTTCATGAACAGTCTTTTTTACTTACAGTAGGGAAATATTACCAGTTTATTTCAGAATCTGAAGTCTGATGGTAAAATATTAATTATTTTTCTTTTTTTTTTGGTCTGTGATGCAAAACTTGGATGGTGATATCTGAAAAGAGTTCGCCTATGAAGAGATGAAGAGAAACTTTTTCTGTAATTTATTTCTTTTTTTTTTCTGCTGCACTTTAATTGGTGACTCTTACGTGTGATGTGCTAAAAAAAAAAAAGAGAGAAAAAAAGAAGAATTTTCTTTGTAACTGCAAAAATAAGACACCCTGAAGTTTAACTGACTTATTCATTACCGTGTGAACATCTTGCAGGTTTGCATAGCAAACTCTTCTCAAGAGGTTCGTGGGAAAGGTATGAGGAGGGTTGCAATAGTCTGGTAAAGGAAGGATATTCAGTGCTGCTGTTGTTACATACTTGTACTTTTATCACTTCCTATCATCTCACTGGTCGTTAACCTCAAAAGTAGGACAAACTGCTAGAAGCACTATTATGAGGCACTTCTAGGGTATTACAAATTGGTTAGAAAAAGGAAAGAGTGCAGCAGTTAACATCTGTATTGCCAGGCTCATTGTATACTCAGCAATCTTAAAGTCCACTATTCCTTACTGCCCAGTGTGTTTTCACCTGTTTTCCTGAAGAATAAGAGGCCTTGGCAAATGCCTGGCAGCATTTAGGCTCTTAATCTGCAGTTTATTGGGCAGCTCTGTGTTGCTGCTGTAAGAGTCCTTGTGGGGTTTGCATTAGCAGAAGGCCAGAGTGCTTGCAGCTTTTTCTAGATGCAGAGGAGAGCAAAAGTCAGCCAACATCTGTGAAAAAGGCACTGCCTCTTTTAATGCTGCCTTGAAATGCCATCAGTGCAGGAGAGGGCAGATATTAGGGTTTAAAGAAAGAGTGTGTGGGGAGGGGCTGGTCTCAGTGGATGAAAAGGAAAAAAAAAAAGAAAAAAGTAAAAAAAAAAAAGAAAATTTTCTTATACAGGCCATAGCATTTGGGCATTGCAGCTTCACCCAGCTGAGGGGTGCAAACAGGAAGGAGCAGTGATCCTGAGAGGAAGGCTTCTGTACACAGAGGAGTCAGTGACCCAGAGCACAGCTGGCCTGAGTGTGCCCAGGCACAGGCAGTGTGGTCCTCAGGCCTGGCTGAGGACTTTTTCTGCCCAAATCCCTGGTTCAAGTCAGCCCCTGCCAGAGAGCTGTGCCACAGGAACCCGTGGGCAGCTCTGCTGGGTAGCGGCCCCTTCACCACCTGCCTGGCCTTGCCTTGTCTGACAGTGCAGCAAGAAGTTCTCGTGGGAAACTCCTTTCTTTTTGACTGCAAAAATGACAAGTAGAGTCGTTTCCTTCTAAGAAAATCCTATAGCAACTTGAAAGACCAAAAACTGAGAAACCTTGCAATCATAGAATGATCTGGATTGGAAGGCACCTTAAAGATCATCTCATTTCAACCCCCCTGCCGTGGATAGGGACACTTTCCACTAGACCAGGTTGCTGAGAGCTCCATCCAGCCTGGTCCTAAACACTTCCAGGCATCCATAACTTCTCTGGATCTACAAGGCATGCTGTGCAAGGAATAGAGTGCTGTTCAGTCTTGCACCACTCAAGGTTCCCAGTATCTGAAAGGCTATATGATTATCTGTGCTATTTTCGTAATATTAGCTCTAATAAATATAATTTTAAACAGTTTCTCATATAATCCGCATTCTGTCTTTCGTAACAGACCTGCATCTCCTGATGCATTACACCAAGCAGGATGGAGACACAGATCAGGGAGCTGGGGAGCAGCTAAAAGGGGCCAGTGCAAGCCTCCCAATCAGGTGATGATGTGGTGAGAGTGGGCAAAGAGATTCTGAATACTCTCCAGTGAAATAAAAAACTGATGGCTGCCATTCAAACCATGAGCCCTAAAAATTCCTCTCACTCTTCTGAGAGGAAAGATGTCAAGCTGTGTCCTTGCATGAAAAGTGCCACTCTAGACCAACCAGACATAACTCCTGCTCCCCATCAGACCCCTCACTGGGCTGTACAGGCTCTATGGGCCCTGGTGTAAGACTCATATGACACAAGCTGTCAGAAAATGTAATGCTTTGGATTTGCCCTGAAACAACAACAGAGTTTCCTGTTTCTAATCTCACAAAGGGGAATAAAATCAGGGAGAGGGAAATCAGTGTTGCTTGACTGTTATTTCAACACTCAGCAAGCCACATGTGTATGAAAACAATTACGTTTAGATGAAAGAATGATGAGTGCATTAAGTGAACATAGGTAGGAGAAGATGATCATAAAATATTCCATTGTCATTAAGGCACAGAGTGGTTAACTAGAGAAATAAAGAATTAAAAGGTTAGACCTCTCATTAATACTAATCTAGTCCTCATGTTTCTATATTTTACTACTATCTGGTGTACCTGCATATATTTCATTTACAGTGTGGGCTAAGTAATGCCCACTATAGCTAATGCTTTTGGCATAGCCATATATTCTTGAAAGCTTATTTTGGGACTAATACTTTTCAATATCATCCTTTAATCTGCAGTTAATTTATGTTTCAAGGACTCAGAGGCTAAAATCTGTGAAACTAACTGATTTTTCAGTTCTTTGGCTGTTACACAAAAATTCATCACAGCTCACATGTACAGGCTCTGTTGTTTTGGAGCATTCTGAAATTATCATTTTCAGGATTCCACTTGGTTTGCATAACAATATTTCTGGTTGAAACAAAAGGTTTCTTCAGCCTGGAACATAATGTTTCAGTTAAATTTGGTGTATTTAAAATCAAATAAAAAAACTTAGGAAATGCAAGGCTACTCTCATAATGAGATTCAAGTACTAACCACAAGACCCAGAAGGGGTATACTTCTGCCAATGAGGCCAGTTCAGAGGTGGTGTGGGGGAGCCAAGCTTCAAATCTTTATTTGCATGATTCAGCACAGGGCTTTGAGTTCTCGAGTACTCTGGGTGTTACTTCTCTGATTTAGATATTCCTTAAGCC
The DNA here is from genome assembly GCA_013398075.1 of Notiomystis cincta. NCBI lineage: Eukaryota > Metazoa > Chordata > Aves > Passeriformes > Notiomystidae > Notiomystis > Notiomystis cincta. The sequence continues at coordinate 205,904 of VZRX01009578.1, read as the reverse complement.
ACCTTTGGTAGGCATTTTTCATGGTCACTTCTTAGGGTGTTTGTATTACTGAACTTTGCAATTCAGGTGTGCTGTAAAAGGAAGGAGTATTTTGCACAGTGAAGCCAAGCCCAGTGACAGCTTATATTTGGGCAGGAACAATCCTAAATTCAGAGACACTTTCTCAGGGTCTGAAAGCTGCGTGGTCACACTACCTTCAGGATGCATCTGAGGTACTAAGTTCTGCCTCTCAGGCAGGATGAAGGGCTGCTACCTCTGAAACTCATCTAGTCCTGTAGCTAGTTTAGTCCTGCACAGTTCTGGCACTTCTGTACCCTGCTGAGGGCACTAGTTATGTATTAGGCCTGTCACCACTTTCTGCAGGCATGTGCACATAAAAATGTGCAATCTTCCCACTGCAATTTTAGGTTTGTCCCAGGTCACATGTTCTATCCGCTCATGAATTTAGCCTTAAAAAGATTCAAACTCTGAAATACTTAAGGAAACTGCTTTCAATGTTTCTCATTCTTTAATCTTTCATCTTTGCTACCAAATGAAATTTATATGCAAACAGCAGCTCCAGATGAATATTGGAATAAACTTCTCTATGAGGACAGCCAGGCAGTGGAAGAGGCTGTCTGGACAGGTTGTACAGCTGCCAGCCTTGGAGGTTTTCAAGAAAAAACAGACAAAGCACTCAACAACTTGGTCTCATGGATGACCCTACTCTGAGCAGCAGGCTGAACTAGAGACCTACCGAGGCCCATGCCAGCCTGGATTACCCTGTGACCCCAGGGTCTTGTCCTGGTGTTCCCTCAATTCCCACTAACTAATTGAGAACTTCCATTTCCCAGCACTAATATAAAGAGGGACTAGAAACAGGTTCATGAGATCAGGTCTTGCACTGGTGTAGAGTGGCAAAGTTACTGAAGAGACAGCATTGCCCAGTGAACAAGACTCTCTGCCAAGCCTCAGAAAATTTAGACATCCCCTGAAAAAGGCTCTTTTATGTTTTATGCCTGCCTGTACATCTCCCTTTATTTCCAAAAAATATATTTCAACAGGGACATTCTTCAGAGAACAATGTCCACATTACGCTTATAGTCTATAATAAAGCTAAGTTTTAATTTCAGTTGGGACTTTGTGGCTCAGCTATTAGCTAAATAATAACAATTCCAGTCTTTCAGTGGATCTACACCAGTCTGCACCCCCTTAAGGGGTAGTGAAGGCCAGAGGGACCATATACTCTCTAATTGTATACTGACCTCCAAAAATCTTCACTCAGCCTTTCAGGTAGTGCAAATAATTACTAGAGGTTTGAGGTCCTGAAAAAATATACTCTTTGTTGTTCCCAAATAAGTATTTACAAATTTAAATTTGTCACCTTAAGATGTCTAAGCACAGGTTACAAAAGTCAATCCAAAATTAAATGTTAAAAAATGGCCTATCCATCAATTGGCATGTGAGAGTACTCAGATAAAATAGATTTAGATTTAACAAAGATAAACATCTTTAAAACTTGACCAGTGACTAGGGAGGACATCATATTTCAAATATTTGCGTGGAAGAAACACATGCAAGTGCATGGATTGTCCATCAGCACCTGTGGGAAAAATTGCTGCCCTCCATCAAAACTAATGGCTCCACATGCAAAGAAGAGTGATATGGGGCAAAGTGGGACTGCTGAAGGACCTGTACCTACAGAGTCCATGTCTGAAAAATGGTGCTGCCTGGCAGCCTCCCTCAGGAGAGAAGGATGGATCACACTGCAACACTGCAGAAAGGTGAGGCTTAAAATTATGAAATGGGTTAACTTATCAGTCGCCCAGGCAGACTGCAAATATTATAAAATCCTCTCTGGCTGTAGTTTACAATAAAGTAAGTAACATAGTTCCATATTTGCTCAGTGTCAAAAGAGGAAAATTCCTCCTGCATATCTACCCTTAGAAAGCAACCCAGCCATCAGCCTGCCTGCTCAGTAAGATGCTTTGTGGTTCAAACAATTTGCACATCGTGCACAAAAAATTGGAAACTCTGTTCTGTCATACCTTGCTCATATGAAAAATCTATTCAGCCAGTGAGCTAGCTTCAAGGCATTCAAAATCAAAGACTGATTATTGAAAGAGCCCACCCTTCCTAAAATCATACCTTATAAACCTGTGTGTCTATCTTGTATATGTATAGACAGATGTGTATGCCCAGGCCACCTCAGCATCTATATGTGGTTTATGTGAAGGCAGAGGACTTACAGAAGCTGGCAGGCAAGCCCTCCACCCAGGATTTGGGCTCTTTGGGTTTGGATTTAATTTTGAGTGGTGTCATATATCAGGCATAAGTCATGCTCCTTTTACACAGTTCAATTAAAATCTTGCTTTCAGAAGCATTATATTAATTGATGGTTCAAAATTACTGAAGAGTGGTAAAAAATATTGCCAGGTGGCTTTGTGGCCACTTACATCTTTCATTCAGCCTAAAATACTTTCCAATAAAGTTTTAAAATACCATACAGAAACTTTCTTATAGTACTTCTACCTGCTATTTCACTAGTTTAATTGCAGCAGTCTGAGATGTCAGTGGCCGTGGAAATCCTGAGTAAGAGCAGGGAGAAGAGACAGAGAGAGAGAAAGAGAGAGAGAGAGAGAGAGAGAGAGAGAGAGAGAGTTCTCTCTAAAAAAAATAAAAGTGGGGGAGGTGGAAAGCAAAGTTAAAATTCATCCAAGGAATTAGTCTCAATTTCAAAGTAATATTCATAGACCATTTAGAATGTCATCATGCTTCTTAAAAACTGTGATTGATGGCATTGGTTGGCAGGATAATGTAACATGAAAAAGAATATCAGACTGTATTAGATTACTTTTCCATTCCTCTTTTTTTCCTCTTTCCAAATTTGTGGGTGAATTCTAATGTGCATGGGAATCAGGGCACTGCTAGTGGCCAAGGGAACTAAAAAGCATCTGCCTAAGCTCTGCCACCATGTCCTATTTTGCCCTTCACAGACCTGCACACACTGCTTCCCACTCCCACTCCACCTCATGAAGGGGATTGGTTTTGCTGAGTGATGCCAAAACAAGTCGTGGTTTTATGATGTGATTGGGACTGAACTAGAGCTCATTATGTGACTTTACTGGAGCAATATTATTGAATTTCATTCTAAGAGTTGTGGATGAAAAAAATCCCAACTATTTTATTTTGAAAACATCTAAATCAACATTTTACTTCTGGCTACTGTAATCTATATTACATGATTAAGAGACTCAAAGAGATTTAGAGGTATTTCTCATTTTTGAAGTAACCCTACCTTGAGACTCTATGGTGACAGGCAGTTACTAGCAGAAAAAAGGGACCTAGCAACCTAGGAGAAATGAAGGGCTCTGCTGCCCACACTTCTCATGACCTTCCTTTACCTTTTTCCTTCTGATCTGTGAAATTCTATTTATTCTTTATTGGTGAGGTTTCTTCCCTTTACTGTCTCTCTTCTCAGCCTGTTCACCCTTCTCCCCAGCTTCTGAAGGCTGCTGGAAGGGACGAGACATAACAAGACTTGTCTCAGCCACTGCCACAATCTCTGTCTTGCTCTGGGACCCCTGCACTTGAAGCCATTTGTTGATCTACAGGTGGTCATGTGAGACAAAGGTGGACATTTTTTAGTCACAGACCAAAATACTGAGGGAGACCAGACAGGACAGTCTTGTGAGCCCCAGACTCACTGCGGACGCTGGCAGGGACTTTCCTCTGTGTCCTGTTTCCCCTCTGAAGAAATTACTGTGGTTTGTATCAAATATGAAGGCTGCCAAGTTCCATGGCACTGCCTGAATGGGCCATGAAAGGATGCTGCACACTGGCAGAATCAGGAGATAGTGATACAAATCCCTAATGGTTAGGATATACAAGAGCCCTCTACTGCCTTCTGTATTTGCTATAGTAAACTGGAAAGCAGCTGTCATCTGCAGGCAGGTTCTTCAATAGAAGAACATAAATGAATCTGTCAGTGCCTCACAAGGGTTATCTCTGCAAACTCATTTTTCTCCTGAAGGTGGTGAAGACATTGTGGTGGGGTAGATGGGAATACTGTGGGTAGGACCAGAAAGGTGTTACTAACCAGGAGCTGCCTTGGAACTTGTTAGGAGCCATCTCTGCACCAGATTTAATAGGCAGACACAAAGCCAGAAGGATTGGCTTGAGCCTTCACAGGTACAATATTTCATGGGAAGAACACTGTCAAGAGGCTTAAAGCAATATTGTTTGTCAGGACTGGTTTCATGCATAAGTGATACTGGCAGCTACGCTGTGAATGCCACGGTGGGGTTAAGATGAGCACACTCACCATCTCCAGGCTCTGGCAAGGGGATTCAAGGTTTCCAACCAGAAACACAAAGCAAAATGCAGACGTTGCAAACTCATGCAAATTGAGACTGAAACAAAGGTCAGTATGAACCCTTGTGAACTACTGTTAATCTCTGAGATTCTCAGGGCTCTGATTGTGCATTTTAATATATTGGAAAAGGTTTTTCTTTAGGAGAACTAATCAGGACACTGACTGGATCCTACACCTAGAGAATCAAAAACCTTTTATCTCCCTTGACACTGCAGGCAGAACCTCAGGATAGTTAAATCCAGTCCTGCAGGGTTTTAGTGATTGAAATTCTGTGTTTGCATGCCAATTTTCCAGCTGATAACTCTTAGAGTTGTCAGGACATAACGACCTGAAAATGAGCACATTTCTAGATGACCATCAGTGTATAATTAGTCCATTAAAATTGTCAAGATGCTACTTTTGGTTAGTTAAAAGATGCATCAAAACCATTCTATTGTTTAAAAATAGCAGACTTTTTTTTCCCTCCAAGGAGAAAGCAAGCTTATTCCTGCATCTGTGATTTATGATCAGGGGTGTGTTGCTGTTATAACACTCTGTTGACACCACAAATGGGCTTGCTGGTAATATCGAGTGTAACTGCAGGTAAGCCAAGTTTAAGTCAATGAGAATCGTGTTGGGAATGTGTAAAGTAGTGAAAAATTTTAAGGCTTCAGAAAAAAATCAGACTCTAGATTTTTCATTGAGAGCATTCAAAGAAATCTTTTGACTGCACCTCAATCCCCATATGTAAAATGGAGATGATAACAGCGCCTTGGCTCACAAGGTTTCTGTAATGATCAGCTCGTTCAGTTTGTACAGAACAGAGGATCAGAACCGCCAGTGCCCCGAAGCTCCAATCTTTTACATCAGACAGTGACCTGGCCTCGGGCAGAACATCATTCATGCCAAGAATCCTTCTTAATTGGTGGCCGTGTAACAGTGACACGTTGAGCTAGTTGTGCTGCAATGCAATGTATCGTGAGACACGTACATTCTCAGATAACAAAATGTGTTGCAATGAAGCAGATTCTTGTTTTTATATCAATAATTACATTTTGATTGTGATTTTCATTCTGCGAACATAGTTTTGAATGAGCAATTCCTGTGTTCACAAAGCTCGGAAAAAGCATGTGCAGTGTTATAGGAAGCCAGGGAAGCTACCTGATTTGAATTCATAAGTTCCTTTTATTCCTTTTTTTCCATAGTTTTTAATAGGTAAACACTGAGAATGGATGATTTGCAATCATCAGCTGTGTGAGGGTTGCTCTATATGCATGGCATAGGTTTCCCATGAAAAGCTTTGTCTGGAATGCAAAAATTTACTTGTGAAAAATTATACATATAAAATTTCCAGCATATATCCAAAGAAGGATAGCAAGACTGCCTCTGCCAGGTTGGCCCCAGAAGTCCCAAATCTGTAATGCTTGTTTGGATGAATTTGTTTTATTTTTGTCAAACTTTTTTCCCCCATCCAACTTGTACAAACTCTTTGCATATTTTTTTTAATACACATGAATAAAAGATATTCCTGTGGACTGAAATAGTACACAGGCTTTCCAGATCAAATGTTTTCCTTCTCCAGGTGAAATGTGGAAATGAGAGATAGCGTTGTCATTATACTGTATTATTTGTTTGTTTGAACAAATATGGCCACAGCAATCATTTCCATCGATTTTCTAAGAATAACAGTTTGCTTTATTTTTTTAACAGAAATCAATAAATGCAAAATTTTCTGTAAAGCCTTCAGTTAAAAATATTCCGCCCTCAACCTCATGTATATTAAAGTGCACAGAATATGCTGACTAGCATAATGCAATAAAAGTGATTACTGGGAGGCAGTGGAGGTGATTAAATATCACACAGTAGTCAGAGTTACCTGGAAATATTATGCATCCAACACTCAAGAGAGGGAAAAAAATCCCCACATCACAACAAACAAGTTCCTTAGAAGTTTGCAGCTCCTAGCCAGCCACCCTGTTCTGTACATGGCTCTGTGGATGGAGTTTTAATGGATGCATGACAGCAGATGTTGTCTTACACAACGTGAAAAACTTCATCATTAGGAGGGAGACAGATGAATGTCCATTCTAACACATATTTTGACAAGGAAGGTTTAAGTTCTCCTGAGAAAACAACATAGGCAGAGAATCTGCCTGTTTACAATTGACATGGTTAAATATTGAGGAGCTTGTTCAACTGGTTGCTGAGCAAACTGGAGAATTTACTGTTGGCACTGGGGAGACTAATTCCTCACTTGACAACTGGCTGACTTAGCCATACATTTCTAAGTCCGAAATACAGTAATGATTTAAAGCAGGGAAAAACCATCAATTAGTCATTTTCAAACTCCCTCGAGGCTTTGAAAGTATGGAAACTATTATTTGCAGTGGGGAGAAGTAACTTAAGTCTTAGAGCAGAATATGTTGATGATGGCATGAAACTTTAACAAATACAAGATTCTTTGGTCTTCCTACTAAATTTATTGTCAATATGGGTGAAATCTGAGGAGGGAATATGAGTAATGAACCACAGATCAGAAAAATCCCTATAGATATTCTTCTATTCATTAGAACACACATTCTCTGTTGAAAATGTACATATTGGAGCTGATTCTTTTTACTGGATCTCTTCTTCATATCCTCCATCTCCCTGTATTGCCAGACTGCAGCTCTTTGTCTCATTGCAGACTCACAAATTTAATGTAGTACCAGCTTGCCAATCTAGTTTTTTTTCAAAACACTCTGAACCTTAATTTATTCCAGATCTCTCTTTAAATGAGAAGCATGAGAAGAGTAACTTAAACAATGGGTTTTGTCCCAGGAGTTCTTGAACACCTCCAAATGCATGACAGCTTCAGTGAAAATTTTAAGGTCTCAGCTCACCTTTTCCAAGACCTGACTCTGATTATTCCTAAAAATATGATGTTGACTCTAGACCAGTGATCTTAGTTCTTCTCAACTTCTTTGCCATACATACACTCCACTCTATTTTATCAAAGCTTTCTGCATTCTAACTGTCTCACATCCACATGAATTGACTAATTTGATCAAGATTTGCATAACTAACATTTCTCTATATAGATTTCTGCTTCCTGGAGCCCCAAAAGAAGCTACAGATCAGAGCTGATCCCTTAAAAATATATGTTCCTACCTCTTCATGCACAAAAGCATATGCTTAATTAAGCCACGCAGTCCAAATCAGAAGAGCTCTGCCCTGCTGCTCAGCCCTGCAGACCTGTGTCCATTCAAGCATGGCTGAGTAATTCCTTGCCTCCTCATATTCAGTCTTCTTTTAGATGCAGAGACCCATATTTAAATTTCCTGGAAGGAGGAGCACAGATATAGCCCAGTATTCTAGGCATTTCTCCAAGGCAGAGAAGTTGTGTGGCTCTCCATCAACTTTTTATACATTCTACTGGGTACCTTTTTAATCTGTAGATCAAAAACTGCCCTAAAAGCAGAATTCCCAAGTCAGTGGTTTGCTTGCAGTATCTAATGGGAACAAATGTTGGAGAAAGTTTGAATGAGACCGTATTTTGCTTGCAAGATTAAGACAAATTGCAAAATCATCCAAGGTTAGTAGAAGTCGGTCTATTGGTGTCTACTCTCTGAATTACATAGATTTGGGGTTTCAATGGGGGAAAAGTGTCATATCTGACTTGTCTTTAAAACAATTTAACATATTAAACAAAAACATCATCCCAAAGCACCTACTCTCACAAAAGGCTTCCAAGTACTTTGTGAGCTAAAGGTCAAAGAATATTCTGAAACCCCAGTGTATAATGGGAGAAATTTCGGATAGGAGTATAGTGGCACAGCTGCACCTTACATATTCAAACTCAAAGGTCTTTATAAAATATTTCATAGTTTCCTGGGGTTTTTTAATCTCTGCAACAAAGATATAGTTTCTAAGCCTTGTTACTACTATTTTTTATTATTACTATTACTATTACTATTACTATTACTATTATTATTATTATTATTATTATTATTATTATTATTATTATTATTATTATTATTATTATTACTACTTGAGGCTACAGAGGAAATCTAATGACTAGAAGGAAATCTGAGACAACAAAGTTTAGAGCTATATTTTTCTTGTAATTTTTATTAATATTCTCTATAGTATTCTCTTTCATATGAAAAGAAAAATCACCTGAAACTTCTTTATAAATGTAAGTCTGGCCTTCACTGTTAAAACAATGCCATGCTGAGGCCATGCTCAAAGAGAGTGAGACAATGGCAGCAGCAAAGCTTTGATTGTGTTTCTCATTTGTCTTAATAGGATGATAGCTTTAAAGAGCAGAGCCTACCTCCTTTTACATTGAACTCAATGGTAAACCTTTCACTGGGACATGCCCTAAGCCCATTGAACTGAAGATGCCTATTGTGTTCAAATAATTGTTATGAAATGGTAAAATAATTTGTATTGTTCCCTTGTCTTTTTCTACTGTATTCAAAGATTTTGCTTTTATTTGTTGTAGCTGTGATCTATCAGAAACACAGTGGGAGAAGAATGTTTCTGTCTGTAGAGCTGGGCCACTTTGATGGGAAGGAAGGAAGCTGAGCTGAGAAGGTGAAGTGATGAGCCTGAGGCACTTCACCAGAATGAACAGGCTGCATGTCAGCCATTTGCTCGATTTGATAAAATCAGAGAGTGGCCTCATTCTACCTCAGCTGACAACAGCCACAACCAGTTCTGCAGGGATGATCCCAGGCTTGGTGGTTGCAGTTCAGTAAGTCTGGATCATGGGTGACACAAGTGATCCTTGGGTGATCTCTGGGCTTCACTTGAAAATAATAATGTCAGAACTACACTTATTTAATGTCAAGTCTGAATGCCAGGTGAAAAGGAAAACCACCAGGTACAGACAGAACATTTTTCTGAGGTAAATATGGATAGGTGCAGCTAAATAAAAACATCTTTTGATCTTTTTAAACTTTCGTCATTGATTTTTGAGTGAGACAGCACAAACAGAAAATGCAAATCGCTGCATTATTGGGAGAAATCACATCATAAAGACAGAACTCCAGATGTCTTACTCTAGAAGATGAAGAACATAATGCTGATAATTTCCATATCACAAGGATACAGTCTCACTTTACTTTTATCCTTCTCTTGAAATATTTTTTCCACTTTCCAAGGCTAAATTGAGACCTAAGGTGTTTACTCTTTTAATAATTACTTCAGAACACTATGTCTTTTCATTATAATAGCAGCTAAAGCCCTAAAGTTCATATCCACTTTACTACAAATCACCTCATGGACAACTGAGTTTGTAATTGTTCTCCTCAAAAGTTCTAATCCAGATCCCAACTTCCTTGCATGGCACTTATAGTAGGCCAAGAAACAAGACCAGATGTGGAAGCTCTGAGCATTTATCTTCATTTATCCACATTCAGAACCACTGGACATGGACTATTCTTGACCCATAAACTCAATAGCTATGTTAATCCTGCACTTGCTAACCCAACCTACCTTCCTGAAATTCAAGAGAGCAGTATTAAAATGAGGAGAAGTGAGTGGATAGGAAGAGGAGGAGAAAGACAAATATTGTTTGAGTATGTCAGTAAAAAGTCATATTGGAATGCTGATGTAATGAAGCAGCAAGGCTGCTTATATTGAAAGGTATAAGATTGAAAATATTGAATATATTGAAAATATATTGAAGAACACAGCTTCAACCCAGCTTTGTTATGAATATGATGAGAGGATGAGCAATGAGGTTAAATGGAAACAAAAATCAAAAATTACCCCAAAACCCTCACATTGCCAAAAGTTATATACTACTTGGTGAGACATCTGTAAGTTGTGTGTCCCAGACAGGTATCATGTCAAGAGAGTAATCTGAGATTCATATATGCAGAATTTCTCTTCAAGGTATGATCTTAGCACTGACCCTTGGAACAGATCTGGAGTCATACCATAATCTAAAGAACAAATGATACTGCTGAGTGGATAAACTGAAATCTGCAATCTAGCCACCTCTCATCAGAAGTTCAGACAGGTCTGGAAAAGTGGCAGAAGGCTGTCAAGTGTATCCAAATGTCTTCTGAATTACTCACAAAAAGTATGTACCAAATCTTCCCTACCAAAAAAAAAAACCAAAAAATGAAAAACACAACCCATCTAGCAGACAAATAATTTCCTTATTTGGACTGTTTTGAAAGCTCTATAATGTCTTCTTTTTTTAATCATCAGTTATTCCTTTTCACGTCAGCCCTTTAGGTTCTATTTAAGAACAGAGAAGATCAAATGCTTCACATTTGTCTACGTGAGGTAATGGTGTGCCAGATAGCCAGAGAAATAGGGCAACTCTTGTCTTTCTGAGCTGTGATGTGGCTGACCCAGAACGCAAGACGAAGAGTGCTGTTAAATGACCGATCACAATATCTTCAAACAAACTGCTTGGAAGCAGCTTGTCTACTAACACAAGAACAGCAAAAGAAATGTTAAAAATTATCTTGTGAATTAAGCATGATCTGAAATCTTCAAAAGGAAAGATCCCTTTGAGTCTGAATGGATTTTGAACTTGGTTTAAAATCAATTACTCATTAATATAGGCGAGAATGTCAGAAAGCAAAGCACCTTGTGTGAATAGGCACACATCGAAATGAATTAAAACTAGAGCAGGATATATGATGAAGTATGATTGATACTGAACTCAAAAAATTTACTTTTGATATAAAGTGGGATTTTGAGAAAAGTTCAAACAGTATAATTGTATATGTTCAATGGAGGAAGAGAATGATATCTTATTAGGTACAATATATATGTGGAAAAAAAGCCACACATAATTTTCAAAGAAAATTATTATTAAGAAAACTGTCAAAATGACTTTATGGTAACACCACCTAAGGGGTAGCTATCACTGCCAGACCAGCAGTAACCCATTTCCTTTGTGTATGCCACTGTAATAATACAATGGTTTCTACAGAAATGCACTTGCCACGGGAATTAATATCTAGTCATTTACTATAGAATTTCCCTGTTAAGTTAAAGAGCAGTGACATAACATTTTTGTGATACTTATTCCCACATTACTTGAAAAGTACCTTTTGCATACTGTTTAGAGATTTCCTTTCATAAGTTTGTCAAACTGGGCATCACATGAGATGATCAACACATCATCAGTTAATATTTATTGAAGATTTAGTGATTTGTTGTTTGTTTGGGTTTTTTTTAAATATATATTTCATATAATTTTGTGTGTAAGGTTTTTGTATAAAAAAGAAGCCTGAAAGCTTGCAATCCACTCCAACTTGCATAATAATTCCAGCACAGTGTCTTGACTCTGTGATGTCTTGCCCAGTCTTCACATTTATGGGTTGTTGGACTAGTAAACTCATGCCCCATGCTTGTGTGCAGCAAGAATCATTTAACCTGCCAGTGGCCAGAGGTGTGCATGATATGCTATTATTCAAAATGTCACTCACTGTTGTGAACTATTGTTTATGTATTTCACAGAGCTGGACAGGTGGAAGTGCTTTCATTGAAAAATGTTTTTACAATTACTCCCTTGTAAATGTTTCCTCAGTATGATCCTGTTGCTTTCCAAAGAGCCACCTTTATTTGCAGTTGTGTGAACTCCAACATACAACATTTCTATCCATGCTAGCAAGATACAAAGTCAGGGCTATTGCCTGAATGCAAAACCTCCCATTCAAACTTCATGCAATCTACAACATACTAAAATTCAGATTAACCCTTGACAGGATAAGTCTGAAGAAGAATGCCAAAGACTTGAAGCTTCTCACTGGAGGTTATTTAATTAAACCCTAAAGAGTTCAATATATCAAAATCCTGTTGGGCAGAGTGATAATAAAGGTAAATTATCATCCTGACTCACTTAACTCATGAACCACTTTCACTGTAGTGATTATTTGTAGTAATGATGTACAGCAGATTGTCTTGCTGTTATCATATGTAATTTTTTTTATTAAAGATGAAAAGTATATGTGTGGTATAAAGATGCAGAAACAATACAACTCTTGACTGTTGCATATACCTTGGAAGGTTTAAGTTGAAATGAAAGGAGGAAAAAGATGAGTAAATTTAGCAAGTCACTGTCAAATCCCACACCTTTAATTTCAGCAGTAGAAATTAAAGAGATCACTCTTGACAGAGGCAAGACACTGGGAAAACAACGGTGTTACCTCTCTAAATACCTCATTATGTGGTCAGTAGTAAATAAACATTCATAACCTCCTGGTATGCAGGGCACAAAAACGATGTGAAGATTACGACAGTTCCCATTTGAACATGTTTGTTTCTATTTGGGTTTACTCAAAAAACTTTTCATGAATTACAGGCAAGAGCAGTCCAATGTTTATGAGAAAAAGTTCAATCATTATGTGGCACTTAAAATAAGAACTATTTGTTAGTGTCAGTCGTACTCATGGTATCAGACCAGAGTGAAGATCAGCTCTTTTCTGGATGTGGTTAACTTGTATGTTTTTATAATTGCCTACTTTACTGAATACAAGTTATTGACTATTTGTCATCTGGTTTCTACCCTCTAACACCTCCTATTTAGACATCCCAATTCCTAGAGAGCATTAGTAAGGAAACTATCCAGGACCTGAATTACTTAAAGGCTGATGACTTACAGAAACTGTTGACATATTTTATGAACAGATGAGGAGTGTATATAAGTAATCTTAGGGTTTTAGTTTAAATATGGTAGCAACTTTTGATTAAATTTCAGTATTATGAAACCTTCTGTGGTCTATATATAGCTTTTCAAAGTAATTGTATTATTGAATGCAACTGAATTTACCTACACATAGACCACTGCTCCAAGCAAAAGAAACCAAACTGCAGCTCGTAAACAATGTTTGTTAAAACAAAATCTCTGTGCTGAATAGAAAAAAAAGAGGAAGGAAAGAGGTTTTTGAAAGATATCCCAAGTTCAGCCGGGGCGGTCTTATGTCACTGGGTATCCCACAGAGAGAAACTGTCACATACATGAGGCACTAAATTTACATGTCTGGTTTAGAAGCAGCCCTAGGAAGCAGTTTGGGGCAGTAGCAGCAAACAAACAAATGCAAATACAACAAATTAGATGAACCAAGTTACTGATAGCAGAGTGTGAAAGGAAGATTATTTTTAAATACAAAATAAGGTAAAGTGAAATATAGGTAGCATTGGTAATGAAGAAGAGAAACATGACAATATGAGAGAATTGTTTTCCCCTGGTCATGAAAATCTGGACCTTGGAGTAAAACTCTAAGATTCTCTGTAATGTCACAGACTGTTCATTTCATTTACAGAGAAGTATTCCCAAAATTATGTTGGATGAGTAGAAGGAAATTCTAAACCCAGATAATCATGTGAAGGAGAAAAAGAGCTGTAACAGTGGCTTTCAGCATTCATTTCAAAAAAGGCCAACAAATTCACAGATCTGCAGGACTTTTTGCATAAAATGCAAGTCTTTAAGCTAGTCTTGTGAGCAAACACCTTGTATTGTCTGTGCCACCAACAAAAGCCAAAATATGAGATGAAAAACTTTTCTTAGAAGTCAACACAAATGCCACTCAAAGGATATCCAGCACAGCCTTTGCTTTATGAACCCAAAGTTAATAGATGAAAAAAGAGCAGAGGTATCAGAAGAACACACTATGATTTTCATTCATAGTGCTTGCATAGCAGTTCATGAAAATATGAATATGGACTCATAGAACACGAATCCCTGACTCAGCTTTTTGCTTCCTTTGGCCAGTGGCATCACAGAGTCAGACTGGTGTGGGAAAACACAGCAAGGGCATGTGCGTGTTATCACAGCCTCCTCAACAAAGTGTGCCTGTTAAGCAGTCCTTCCCCAGTTAAATTAGTCTCTTTTGAAGACTTGTGTCTGGTTTTCAAATATAGATGCAATAAAAACAAACAGTAGAGAGATTTCCAGTTGGCCTGCTCAGGGCCTAGGCTGGGAAAAAATATAGGGAGGGCACTGAGGCCTGTAGTGTGCAGGGAAAGAATGGAATCAGGAAAGACTATGATGCCATATGTCATCGATTACCACATTGATTAAAAACAAGTTTCTTGCCTGACCCCCCTCAACGAGCCACTAACCACAGCTATTTCATAGGGTCTGTCTTTGCCCTGCTGTTTCATCCACACAAAGACAACTGCTGTGGTTCAGACAGTTTACATTTGCTGTGTTTGAAGAGTACGAGAGAAAACGTCCTGCTGTTCCCTATGAGATGCTGCTGGTGCACAGATAGTGCCCCTGATTTTGGCTCTGAGGATGCAGAAGCTCTGCTGCCCCACTCTGTTGTGTCTCTGCTCCGTGCTGGAGGGAGGCAGGCTGTGGATGAGAGGGCTCCCAGCACCAGGCACAGTGCAGAGCCCGGCAGGTTAGAGCTCCACGCGTGCCACGGGCGCGCAGTTAAGCACGTTAGCTCTCTGTAAAATCACAGCCGTGCTGCTCTGTAAGCTCTGGAGGACTTACTGTACACATAAAGCAAAGCTTGAAGCAAAAAAATCCAAAAGGAAGCAGAATAACATAAACAATTGCTTTTAAATCCTGTGGTAGGCATCATTTTGGCATATTTTCAATGTTTATTACACACTTAAAAAATATGTTACTGCCACAGAACTGTGTTATCATGAAGTTACATATCAACAGAAATTGTGAATAATAGCTGTGCATTTGTGGGGGCTTTTTGAATTTGAAACTGACTCTCACTATTTGTTTATATGCCTTCTGAGGCATTTTAATGCCTCTGAAAATCTGGTCTTGGTCTTAAAATCCATTTAGTGTCTAGTCAAGGGCATAGACTCTAAAACTGAAAATTAGTGATCATAATGAGTTTCTGCTTTTGTCACAGACTACAGCTCAGTGATTCAGGCAGAGTGTTTGAAAGGCAAAGTGTGCAAGCAAGGCACTCAGAGTATTCCCTCCCAGCATTTCAGGAAGTATAGAATTTCCCTAACTGCACCATGGAGCAAATGAGAGAGGAGAAGGTGGACAGTTCTCAGATACCAAACATGACACTGAACCCCCAGCACACAGCAGAGCAAGCCAGCTCCTGCTCAGCTTCCCAGAAATCATAACAACACAGATCCTGAGAGGAGGAAAGCCATACCTGGTATCTCACATACCCCTAATTCATTATGGCCATGCCTGATTTGAGAATCACATCATACAAGAGGTAATCAGTGTCAAGGAATGTTAAATCAGTCTCAGATTACATGTCAAGTGATTGAAAATGAATATTTGTATTCCATGTTACAAGTAAAAAATATTTGCTTCTGGAGCAGCAGGCAAGATATGCCTTAATATAAAACACATAATTCAGTCTGGGATGTTAACAGTGAAAGAATTTTAAAATTGTGGAAGTCCAGAAAATACAGTTAGGAATATAGAAGGATTTGCATATGAAGGTTCCAAGAGCTAGGATGATTCAGTGGTGAAAAAGAAACACTAGAAGGCATTTAATTAAAGCATTTAAGATTATGAAGGGTAGAGTCAAAAACTAGCCAGTCCATCTTTTTAACAGTCTCAGAACACCAGAACAACAGCAGGGTCACTTGAAGTTAATGACAGGTAAATGTAAAACAAAGGAGAGAGAATAATACTTCACACAGCATGTAATCAGCCTGTGGGATTTCTGTCATGGAGGGTCACTGAGTCAAATACTTCAGCTGAATTTTAAAAAGGGGAAGGTAATTTTATGACCAAGATGATAATTTTATGAACAATGGTATTTATGTTTGCTAAAATAGGGAACATTAAAATTCACATGGTCAGGGATAAGACTATTACCAGGAAGGAATTCATTGTATCTCCCTCACTATCCACTTGTCCCTCATGGCACAGCCATTAAAGGATATTTTCTGATGCAATCACTATTGTTTGAGACATAAATTAAATGTCATCCTTAGAGAGGGAGATGATCCACTCTAGTCCAGATTTGAAAACTGGACTTCTGAGTGCATCATAAACCAGGTTAAAATTCTCTGTGGCTTTGAGGACACTATGGACCAGATACAGCTCAGGTTCATGTCAGCTGACAAGGTCTACCATAGAAATCTGTGTGTTGTAAAGAAAATCTGTGTGTTGTAAAGTGTAGAGTCACTGTAAGAGATAGACTGCTTCAAAAACTAAATACTTCAGTTGAGCTAGAGGTGATTGCACATTGTGTAGTTTACTTAGAGTGCAAGAAAGAGTAATTTTCTTTGGTACAAGAAATAAAGAATGGATGTTATGAATCATGTGATGGTAGTGGTCTGAATACAGCACCATAATGCAAACTTCTATGAACAATAGTTTGCATTTGATCTTTCTGTCTGCTGTCTTATGAGCACATCAGGCTTCCTAAAATGTACTTTTCACTGCTTAGTGCAACAAAACTATTTGAGAGTTGAGATAATTGGTAAAGAAGTGGGGATAGTTCATTTTAGTCACCTAAACTTGATTTATCAAAACAAATTTTGAAAATAGACTTTCTTCACTATATTTTCCATCTATGAAAGGTCTCATATTTGTCTATGTTTGAGAGAGTCCTGAGAATAATTTCAAAACAGAGTTTTCAGTGTCAGCTCTTTATTTTTGGAAAGCTATTTCTCAGAAATCAAAAGGGCATCCTAATGGTTTATTTCAAGTTTATAGGTGAACTACTTAGACTGAAGGCTGCTAATGTTTAGATGTAGTTTTGAGGAAACTTGCACAAAATCTAATGACAATTATGTTCAGGAACATAACTGCAAGCTGGTCTGTAATGTTACTTACAGATATGATAGGAAATAATTGCTTCCACAGTACGAACCTTCCAATATGTTTCATTAGCAGCTTTATTATAGAAACAAAATTAATACCCATAAATAAACGTCCATTAATTTTGAATTAATGTTGCAAATATATGGCAATTATGTAAAGGAAGGTGAAGGGGAAAACTTATTAAAATAGCATGAAACATAAATAATAAAAAAATATTAATATCTTTAAATTCTCAGCTTCACAACATGGATCTTGAACCCAAGATAATAGCATTATTAATTTAATGTTTAATTGATAATAAATAAAATAACGGTGATTATTAACACGCATCTAAAAATCTGTTCCCCTACACAAAGAATTTAGATTGTGCCTATAATCCCCCTAATAAAAAATAAAAAGGTATAAAAATAAAATATAGTAATTAATCCAGAACATAAGTCAATAACTATGAATTGCAGAGCTTTGCTTGTTCTTTCAGCACTTTGAGCCCACAGAATATGTTTATGAACAAGGTTGCAAATTCTGGGTTACCACTGAGCAATGTGATTACAAGACAGGGCTGCTGCAGTCACTGGCTTTTCAGTGTGATTTGAATCACAGAGCAACTTGTCCCCAGCTGAATTTAAAATCCTAATCATAGTACTGACACTGGGAACCTGTGTCTAACAGTTACACCACTCCCCCAATCAGGAAAAAGAAACGTGGTATGTAATTACATTTCCAACAAACAGAGCTCAAAAATGAGATACAGATCGAGACTTCTTCATAATGTATTGTCAGTAAAGCAATAAGAGCAAATGCATTTGAGAAAATCACAGTTTAATCCCAAACAATTCACACAGACAAAACTCATTCGGTGAGTAATTTGTTAAGATACATTCATTTCTGGTTTATGCTTACATGAAGCTTTTAATATACATAGAAAACCTATAATTTTTACTGTTCTCTCTTTTTCTTTTTTAAATTTTTTTTAAAGCAAGTTAATTTTCTTTATTTCTACTAGAACTGTTGTTACAGCTTCAGCCATATTCTGCATTTTACCATGTACGGACTGTACCTGTGGGGAGAAAAAAGTTTCCATTTTAAGGTAAATATCATTGCCCACCCACAGATTGTGATGTTTGCTTAACAAAGTTCCATTTTTAAATGGAATGACCTTGCAATGATGACTGAAAATGTATAAAATAAGTTTTTCATCTCTGAGGGCCTGATTCTATTAAAGTAAGTGCAAGTGATTCTACTGACCTCTGTGAACTTTGGAAATTGTCCTAAATTGAGAAGGGTTTAATGTGTGTGAGTGTGAATAGATGAAAAATAAGCTGTGATACAACTGGGGTGGAGAAAGTACCTTTTGATGATCAGAGAAGTTCACTGAACAGCAGTAAGAGTTCTAGAATGAGTTAGACAAACATCTCCCAAGAATGACATAGGTGTGACTTACTCTGCTTTGAGAGTGATGTTAATGCCCCAGCATGATCTAGGAACCAAAAGACTTCAAAGGATCATTAAAGTACAAGCTGAAGTATTTCAAAGAATTGCTTTTAAAATACTGAAACTATTAATCAAATAATACAGTGAATTAATTTAAAAGAGTATAGTGTATATATTTTATTAACAGGTATACATAGAACACTATTTTGTAAACACAAATACATTTTAAAACAAACTAGTGACATTTACAAACTTGTCAGCACTTCTTAACCTGCTAGGAAAGATTATCTGGAGGCAGTATGTTACAGCTAAATTTTGCCCAGGTCTCAATTGCTGCATTTAAAGGCAGCACAGATCTCCTCAGCCCTACAGGTACGAATCTCCAAATGAGCACAGGATCAAAGCAAGGCAAATGTCACTCTGAAGCAAAGCCTTCCTATTGTTATCTAATTATGGCAAGTGGATGCACTTCATCTGTCATCCTGTCTTTGGGCAGATTAGGTCTAACCTTTAGCCTGAGTTTTACTTTGTGTGGTTCCCTAAACCAGTCTTTTCTTGGTCTGTGGTCAGTTCTAGCTGTGGAGGTGAAAAGTTAATTTTTTCTGTAGTTTCTTGTCCATGACCATTTCCTTTAATTCATCTTGTTTTGACATTTCTTTTTGGCCTTAGCATAAAAGTTGAAGTTATACAGCACCTTAAGACCTACTGAAGATCTACAGCAGGCTCTTCCCACGTTCCCTCAATAATTCTCTACATACCTTTCCTGATTTTAAAGTTAAGAGCAGACTTCTCCTGACTTATATACATCTGAAGTAGCAGCATTTTGGTCTGTGACTGGGGTCCCAGAACCATGTTGAACGATGTCTCACATCCCATCCAGAGCTTTTTCTATGATTGAATAAATCATATTCATATGATAAAATTAATCTGATTCATGAAATTAAAATGCAGGAAATTGTGAAATCCAACTTCTGTTGTACTCATTAGATCTGCCTTCTGGTGACACTTTTGAAAATCAGATTGCAGGCACTGAGAATACATGAAGGTTTGAAGTCAGTAGGAATCAGGCCCCAGTCATGTTAGCTACTGGAAAACTGCCAGGCTGCAGCCTGCTTTTGAATGTGTGTTAGTCCAGTATCATTCAATTTGAAAGATATTGACCATCACAAAGGGATTTAGAACCAAGTCCTGCCAACAGTCATTCTGGTGTTCAGAGGCAGGTAATCCCACAGACTCAGTGTGATTGTCATTCTGCCATTGATCCAAGCATAAATGTGTGAAGGACCAGACCATTAGATAATGGAGTGAATAGGTGCTGTGGATTCTCTGAACCATTCTGATAAATCTGAGTTGCCCAGTTAGCACCAGTAGAGACATCATCATCTATGCACTTTTCTCGTGCTTAGCACCATTTTAAAAAAAAATAAATTATTTTCTTGGCAAAATCAAGGCAAATTAAGTAAATATGCATATAATCCAGTTTCTTTCAATACCTTTGTCTTTATGGGAACATTTGTCATAAAACTTTAAGATATCTCTGTAGGGACTCACAAACTCTCTCCCTTCACAGTTCATATACTAATAACACTTTACTTAGCTGCTTTTAAATGAAAAACTTCTGTCTCAGGTAAAGTGAGGTTATTTTGTATTTGTTTTTCTTGACTATGCATTCCAATATTGCATTATTTAATAAAAGTACTAATAGCCACCTTTCAGAAAGTGTATAGAATGTTAATGCCTCTTAAATTCAAGCCAGATCTTGAAATTTTAATTCTTCTATTCTTTATCCCATAAATTATTTTAATAAATGATGTTCTATTGAGTACTAGTGCTCTCTTAAAGAGAGCAATGCTTTCTTTTCAAGCAATAGCTCTTCCAAAATTGGTATTGCCAATACCTATCTCGTAAGAAGTTCACCAGAAGCAAGCCAAATAATTTGGATGTGACATGCTAGAGCTGTTTTAGGAGAACATGCTGCTGCCCACACTTCTGACTATTATCCTGTGGCAATGGAGTTCCCTCCACTGTCTCTCTTAATCCTTGTTAAGATCGCTCATTTAATCTTTAGAATAAAGTAAAATAAAAATTGTTTAAAAAATCAGTAAAATATTAAGTTAGTTCTGTATTAGATTGTTTTGTGGAGTGTGTATATATATAATATATATATATATTTAATTATATATATAATTAAAAAATATAAATAATGTTAAAAAATCAAGGAGAGTCTCCCCATAAAAAACACAGGAGCCTAAGGAAGAACTGTCAGTCCTGCTGATTATTCAGCACAGCCCCAAAGCAGATAATCACAGTATCAAATCACACTGATGCATGATGTTCACTCACTGAGGTGAATATGATGGCTATATAGAATAGTAGGTTCCTCTGTTGGATCTGCATTCCTGTGGGGATATTAACATTTGGAATTGCATTGAAAGTCATTCTGTAGCTCTCAAGGGCATATGTCTGAACTTGTATGGAAGATCTCATCTTTGCATTTTTCCAGTGATAGATGAGCACAGTCTAATGAAAATCACAATATTTTTTATTGGCAGCTGCTATACTGGCAAAATTTTATATTGCAAGTTCTTCCCATGAGGTGGCAAGTATTCCACCCTCATTTGAATGTGGTCAGATTGTTATGAGAGGTTAAAAGTTTCTCTTTTAATGGAAATGTTTTTTACTGTGTTTACTTTAATTAAGAGCCAAAGCTGAATGGCTCCTTGACAATGCCTTGAACTCTCTTTTATTTTTTGTACTGAAGATGATAGTTAAAGTTATCTGCTCTGCACTTTAGATGAATAGATGAGAGAAAATGATAATGTGCTAACTGCTGACATTACTTACTATTTCAGTTCCAGGTTTCCTTAACCTTTGTGTGCCAGCAGTCCAGAGAACACACTGATAGGAAATTGAATCTCAGACAGCTTTTCTTTTCTTTTCTTTCCTTTTATTTTCTTTTTCTTTTGCTCTAAATAACAAAATTAGTACTTCACATTATTATTAATGCAGTAAATGGCAACATATTTTGACTTTATGCAAAAAAATTATGGCTAAGAACTGTACTGGTGTTCATCAACTGCCAGTAAGAGTATTAAACCAAGTGCATGGCTGGATTTTGTTTTTTAATGGCTCATTCCCCAAAGAGTTCTACTGATTCAATGCAGTTACTCATAAATATTACAAGTCAATAAGAACAGAAAAATTAACCAATAAAATAAAGGTATCAATCAAGGTGCAAAAAAGAAAGACAAGAGACAGATCCTTAGGAGAGTATCTGTGAAATATTTGCCTTCTTACTTCACCAAGTTTCTATATTGGAACATGCTGACCTTTGCACACAACCCCATAAAGAACCAGATTTTAACAAACTTAGAGAATCAGCTGAGTATGAATTCCAAGTACCTTGAATGAGTGATCAAAACTATGGAGAATCAAGACATCTGTAAATAAACAAGAAGCATACATTGTCAGTACTACATCCAAGTGGTATGTCATTGCCACTATTCATGTACTCCTAAATGCAATGTATTCAACTGTCCTCAGAAAATATTGATTACTAGGATGCTCAGAGCTGGCAAGATATTCTACTATTCATCTTGCCTCTTTATCATGAATATTTTCAGTTAGACTTTACAGCAACATCTCTGAAACCAAACTGCTACAAGATGCTGAAGATGCACGAGAGAATCTGTGAATCTTGTAATAGGAATTGGGCAGAGCAGGTAGGATCTTCCTAACCATATCTATTTATCTATAATTCGTGTGATAAGTTTCATATAAAGTGTTTTAAGCATTTCCTGAAGGTATATGGACATCCAAGAAATGTACTCCTGTCAGTAAGAAGTAGAATTATTATGCATAGGTTGTACCTGGATATTTAATATTGGACGTTTATTTAATAATATTTAGCTGAACTTCCATTTTTCCATCCTGAGATAAGACTTGAAACAACTTGAGAGCACCTGAGTGCTGCCACAGCAGGCTAGATCACAGGAAAAGCAATGGGCCAACATTCATGTCTGGAAAGCTGTCGTAAATAAAGGTGGTTTCTTGTTTGTGTGCTCCTCAGAATAAACAGCAATGGCAATGGAAATCTCCTGTTTGTCACAGGAGACCCTCAGACCAGGAAGACTGGTAGAACAGAGTAGAGATCCCAGCTGAGAGTGTTTTTGGTTGTTAATCTCTGAACAGAGGACACCCATTTCCAATTCAGTGCCTTTCACAGGCACTAATCACATTAAAATAATGTGGAGCAATGCTTTCTTTTGAAATGGTATCATTCAATATATCAGAGGAATACATTCTCTTTTCAGGATTTTAGTTTATATCCTGGCAGCAGAGCAAATGTGATTTCTTTGACTGATGGCTTGTTGCATTTGTGTGCATATTTAATCAACAATATACTCAACATATAAACAGTCTATATCTCTATGGAGTCACAGTCAGCCATATTCTGCTGTCAACTAAGCCAGGGTAATTCAAGAATAAATGCCACTGAAATCAGTGGTGTCTCTCTAGATTTACAGTGGGGTAGAAAGGAGCAAAATCTGCTCCACTTTCTTTAGCTGCTGAAATACAACCACAGTGTACACCAATAATGACCCCAAATTAAAATCTCTGATCTTTAAGTTCATTTGAATTTCCTACATCTGCATTTTGACTTTAAATAATTTAAAAGAGGAAAGAACTGAATTATAGTTGAAGTTAAAGCTTCAGAATGATTCTAATAATGTAATTAATTGGAGGGCAGAGGGAGATTATGATTTGAGTTTCCATGGTACAGACAGCACAAGCCCCAGTGGCTCTGTCGTCTCTTTTGGGAGAAACAGATCCTGATTACTCTCTGATTCCCCTCAAGGACAAACAAGGTGCAGGAGTTGAAATGTCCACTCCCTTCATCCTTGCAAGGAGGACTGCCAGAGTGAGGATGGCAACTAGCAGTCACACACAGGATGTAGCAGTGGCTTCACCTCCCCTTCACCTAGGAGGTACTATTTTTATTCACAAAAAGGATGAAGCCTGGCCCTGAAATGGAATAACTTGAGCCCTTCATTTATTTATTTTAAAAGTAAACTTGAGCTGGGTTTTGTAGCATTTTCCTATGAAACTCAAAGTGCACTGAGCATTTCATAGTTCTGCAGCTGTACATGCTTTCTTAGCTCCAGTAAGGGCTGATTCAATAAATGACTTTTATTCATTCCCAAGATTCACACTTAGCTATTCAATAAGGGCTTTAATGAAATGTTTTCATTGTAACAAATAACAAAAAAAAAACCCGTAATGGGCATTGAGATATAAAATCCTATTTTCCTTAATAAGGTCATTCAAATAAATCTAGCATGAAAGAAAGCAAGTACTCTGTGAAGTCCCAACAGGAACCTAAGCAGAGAGCTTGAATTTACAGAATGGGTCTACATTTCAGACTGAAGTTCAAGGTCTTTCTTCACCTCACCCAAGCAGAGAATATTATGAACTGTTCCCAGATTTTCCAGATCTTATTTCTGGGTCTGGGTATGGCAAGAGTTTCAACTATTAATGTATCATCTGAACATAAAAAGGTGCTTTAATGGATGGACTCAGCAACTTAAGAAGTTGCAAAATTAATTCTCTACAGGAAAGTCTGAACATCTTTGAAATACTAGCGCAGCCACAACACAATTTTCTCTCTGGAAACCAGCCCTCCCTGCCCTTTTCTCACCCTACAACATCCTTTCCTTCAGAGCAGAAACTTATAGGTTTATATAAATGTGTGATAAAGTCTTGTGGCAATGCCTAGTTTTAGGACAGCAGGTTTGCATATATTCTTATCTATATCTGTGGTATAGACCTCATTGGTACTGTTTTAAAAAGTCTTTGATATAGACAGACATCAAGAACACTGCACCAGAAAATATTTCTGAGTGTTCTGTTGTCTCTTTATCAGAATATGAACTCAACAAACTGTGCACAGGACTCAGACTTGACACACTACAATTAGACAGGGACAGAAAAAAGAACTCTGTCCTGACTTGAGGGGAGAGGGTGCACAACCAATTTTCCCATAACTACCCAGCTGTGATTTATTTACATCTTTCTGATCCAGGTTAGTATTTCATACAACATGCAAGCTATGGGCCCTCTTGTGAAAAGGTTTCCTACACTCCCCTTATGCCTGATCAGAGTTTAAACAGAATCTGTCACTTTATCTTTGTTAGTGTTTTAAGTATGCTCTTGGTTTAAACGTCCTAGAATGGAAAATCAGTGCATGTCATATCTTTCTAAGGACTGGATGACTTTACTGAGGGTCCCTAATACTTTCTTCCAGTTGTATCTTTAGCTTTCTAAGCTGGGACTCCAAAATCTTGCAGTGAATGCTGCAGGAATTGCAAGCCTGCTCCTCTACATTCTGACTCCCTTCTGAATCTAGATATTAACTGTTAACAGTGAATAGATGCCTAGAGTATTGCTGTAGGGTACAGCATTTTACCATGCTGATATGCCTTTAATGTGCTTATAGTGGGTAAAGATCACAAGCTATATGTCAAAAACATCTTTACTAATGAATTCAAAGCAAGTCTGCCATGTGCTGCTGTCCAGCTACTTCATTTTTGAGAAGTGAAGGAGAGATCAAATATCTCATCAGATCCTAACCTTCTAGTCCTGACTAGCTATACCAGTAGGACTTGACAACTTAAAGGAAAGTGAAATAGGCAAAACAGAATTCTCAGTCTCCTTTTTTTGTGATGCACTGGCATTGTATACCCATCTTTTCTGGTGAATGTATCTATCCTTCTTCCAGGCTGTTGTTCCAATAAGACACCTTAACTCTTCCCAGATCAGCTTATCATAACCACTGGAAAACTGCATTTTAATTCCTGATTTGTGAGTAGTATAGGTCACAGTTATTTCATGATCAGTTATGTCTTGAATGCCCAAAACTGCAGGTTTTGATGCTCTGTTTGTACCCCAAGAGTAGACAGATCTGTTGATCACACACAGAGCAGTGTTACTCCACCCACACATGCAGGAGGAGGGGTCACACTGAGGTGCAGGGACTATTAACTTACTGTGCTAAAAATCTTTGTGTTTTATTAAATGCTGCTTAGATAGACACTTTCCTAATGCAAGTAACATCTCTTCCCTCCCCCCCCTCCATTTTATTAATTTATTGATTCTCTATTTTAGGAGTCTAGCCAAAAGATTAATCAGCATAGTCCATATTTGTCATACATCCAGGGTGATGTTGTCAAGGCAAACAGAGAGGAATTGATAAAAGTTTTATAAAGACGTCAGCTGGAAAAAGGAGGCATTGTTTAGGAAGATGTTATGCTCAGCTCACCTCCCTGTTCAGAGAAAATAACTTCTCAGAATTTCTCAGAAGTAGAAAATCAAGGGCCATTTCTCAGGTAGGTGAAATATTTCTTAATGTTAATGTCTATTTTCCTTATATATAATGAATGCTATTAAATTCTTGTTTCTTCAGTATAACATAATCATCCTTCAATATTCTAGCAGGAAATCTCATTGACAAGTTCCCTGAAATTCTCTAATGCCTTTTTTAACAGATTTTTTATTTGCAGCAACAGAAATCCAGCACACTGAGCCACTCTGGCTTTCATTCAGTTAGGCCTTTGCCAGCATCATTCTTAGTGCACAGTGTGTGCCAGTTCTCTTCTACTCCTTGGCTGATATACTTTCTTGCCTGAATAGGCTTATCACCTGCAAAATATAATACCTCTGCCTTCTCTCCCTTCTTTATTAGCCCTAGTAAATAATAACATCCCAGTACCCTTGGGGACTTAATTTTTTAGGATATATTTCTCTGTAGCTGTAATGTTTGCATTGACATTTCTTCTCCATATGTCCAGGTAGGTTTTCCTTTGGTTTGGGGGTTGTTGCTTGTCTTTTTGTTTTGTGACTAAGAAGAACAAAATACACAGATTATGTCAGAATTGGCCATCCTGTCAACAGTGTGGTCTCCTCATCTCCACCACTTTATCCTCCTTTCACTGCCTTCCAGCAAAATTTACAATCTGATTACTCCTCCCCTCAAAATGTTTTAATTGATTGCCAAGAACTCTGTGCATAGTTTTTTCAAGGTTGGTTATTCCCTGGACTAACTAAAAATATTGCCAGAACTCATACCCTCTGACTCTCACCTCTGGATCCCAGCTGTTGTGATGGTTCTGGATTGTGATTATGTTTGGCATACTCCCAGATAATTTTATGGGTTCCCTGTAGCTTGCACTACTATATGCAAAGAGCCCAGAAAATTCTACTTCTGTAGCTCTGAAAGGATTTGAAAGCAAAGAAACATGCAAGTCAAAAGGATATGGTCTGAGAGCAAGGAGTCCCAGCTTCCACTGATCTAGGGGGTTAAAGAGAGAAGGGTTTTGGACTGTCTCTGAAAGGAGGCAGACTACCTGAAACTGTTTCTCCCTGGCACCCAAAGCCTTCCTTATGAGTGCCAACAGTTTGCACAGGACTCGAGGTCCTATTGCAGAGGCCTGGGTTCCATCTAAGCCCTGCTGCTCCTACAATCTCTGGTTTGCTTGTGACTCACTCAAAAGCATTCAGATCTCTTCACTCACCCAGCACAGGGTCATACATGCAATACAGCCAAATACTTACATGCCATTCTGTCTGCTCTTCATATTTTAAAATTGTCCATAATTTCTTCTTCCCATGTACCTATTATTCTGAGATCAATGTGTGACCTCAGATTTTAAGGTCAGAAGGAGCTTTTAGATCATCTCATTTGACCTCGTTTATGATTCAGAATTTATAATTTCATTCCGTTCTCCCTGTATGTGAAAGCATAATGCACATTCTTATGTTATTGCTATGCATAACATGCAGCACTGTGTAATCTAATAAATAATAATAAAGCATATCCAAATGGCAACTCTGTATAAAAGAAGGCTGAATTCACCTTGCAATATTATTGGCCAAATGAGAATTTCAGGCATTTTGCTGGAAAGTTTAATGCAAGCTTTGAAATTTGGAAAGCATGCTTCTTTGTTAAGAAATTCTCCATTTCTCATCATGAGCTTCTCAGAAACCATTAACATTTTTTATTTAAAGTAATAAGCTCAGAAGAAGGGGATATAGCCATGAGATAATAGCCTTTGTGAAATCACTAGGTGTGCTGAGGTGAATCCATGGGTACTCAACATAATGACAGGATCATCAGCTAATGCCTACTTTTATAGAGTTTTAATATTCTAATCACTTTTCCAAGAAATAATCTTTATATTTAAAGGTATAAGGACAGACTTAGAGCCAAAAATGTTAAAATAATATTATGTTACCCTACGAGTCTTGTAGACAATTAGTTTTAATAGAATGTAATACACCAATCTGATTCACTAAGACAGTGAGGTTTTCAGCTAAAAGAATTACAGAGGCTATGCCTGCTCATTATATTTCAGCTCTAAGCCAATTCAGCTTCTCTTCCTCAGAGTCCTCAGGCTCCTCTGCTTGGTGTCTTGATGAGGATGGCAAGGGAGACCGATGGTCCCTTGTGGATGGTGTTATGATTAAGTCCCTCCTGTGGCTGAGTTTCCAGCATGACTGTGGAAGTCAGGACACACACATTTGACTCCAGACTCTCACTTACATATAATTTCTTATACAGAAATCCTTCTTTCTACCAATCTAAAAGACAGATATAAAGCCATGCCTGAATGCCAGAGGTCTTAAGGAGGTGATGATTGTGCAACTTTGAAGGAGATAGCAAAATCTCAATGTGGAAAGAAAAAAGCAGAGTTGGAGAATCCCAATATATAACCACATACTGCAGGCCTTACTGTGTTAGAGCAAATCCCCACTTTCTCAACCATTTACTCCTTGCAGGTGTGAGTCCACAGTTTCTGACAAGTAGTGCTAAACTCATGAAATTTCTAGTGAGGCTACAAGCATCTAGTAAGTATCTAATAAACACAATTGTTAAAAAGAAAAAGATATTTCAGAATAAGCAAGCAAACTTCTCTCATCATTTTGCAGAACACAAGTTCATATATATTTTCAAACAAGAAAGTTCCTTGCATCTGGGATAAGACTGTTTATGACAACACAAGGGAACATGACCAAATAAGAGGAGTTTATAAACTGTATTCTATAACAAAACTACAAATTCATTTTACTCATATGCTTCCAGACATGATTAAATAGTAGCCATGGGGTTATTTTCTGATTATATCTGACTGAAAATTCAAACATTTTAGGTATAATAATGAGGATTTTGCTACTCTCCTTGTGAAGCTACTGAGATACAAGTCTCCCTATATTAAAGTAAGCAAGAAACATAATGTTACTCAAGTTACATTTTCCACTTGAATTGGCAATGTGATTGTGCATTCCTAAGCCACAAGAATAAAATCTTGGGAAACTAAAAGCAACCAACAGTACATACTGGGATGTCAATGAGCCATAAAGGCTATATATAGATTTATATAGCAGATAAATATTATGCTGTCATTAGACAGCAAGCAAGGGTTTAATATTTGTGTCCTATGTCAGATTTCTGCAGAATATTACTCTCCAACAGAGAGTGTAAAAACCTCTTCTGGAGGACAGAAAATCAAAAGATATCATTCAAAAACCAGGCAGCCAAATCAACCACATGTTTAAATGTTAAACTCAGATGGGATCCATTGAGAAGTTTACCATGTAAAGGGACCAAGAAAATTGTCTTCACCCCCTCTGTCAGTTCCTGGTAAACCAAAGAGACAGCAATATCATCAGTTCACATCATAGCTGGCACAGCAAGTTTACATTAGGTGCTCAAGAAAAGTCATCTCAATAGCTTTAGGTTTTCTACACTGTATTCAGCTTCAGTTCATGGTGGCTTCTTATTATAGAATTAGTGACTCTCTTAAACAATGAATTCTTCTTTGGGGCTTTTTTATTTTTCCTTTTATGGCAATTTGCTGTGGGATTTCCCATTGTTCCTTATGGTTAAATTAGGCAGATTCGAAGACACTATTTCTGTTTTCCATAACCCAAGAGGGGTTAAGAAAGCTCAGCACTGTAAGGAGCCAACCACTTATTCTATCTATTTTCCTTCTATGAAAGTGAGCTCAAATCAGTCCAACTTTCCCTTTAAGTTTTTTGTCCTTCCTGTTACCCTAATCACTCTTTCTGACACGTACAGAAGATCCAAACAAATGTCCTTTTCATGAGGACGTATTCTCCTGCAAATATTAAGAGTTCTTTCTTTACAACACATTGGCCAAAATTGTATTACTGAGCTTTCTTCCAGACGTCAAACAATATTCCTGTACAACCTTTGCTCCCAGACAGCATATAGACATCCTAGTAGTCATCTCTTTGTATTTCATTTTCACCCACAGTGGTCAGGATGGTAATATCACAGGCTTTAAATTTGCTAGTGGCTAAATTTTGCAGGCAACATTGTGTCTGCTGTCAAACCTATCTGCCTCCTAATGCCTTCTCATGAAATGTTCAGTTTGTGACTATTGCATAATGCCTTAGCCATGTTTTATTTTGAGATGTAGTCTCTAGGCTGGTTTCCATACAACATGGAAGCCTTGCAGAAAGTCTACCTCTGTCCTAGACATGTGTTCTCATCTTCCAGCAGTGGAGTCATAATCCTTTCTCGCTCTTCAGCATCTTCATGAACTTTTACATAACTTCAATAGGGAAGCATGAAGAGACCTTGTACTTAGAGCATTTCTACCAAATAGCCCCTGTTAAAAGATTTTGCCACTGAGAGAGTATGAGGGTAAAACTCTGCAGGCTACAGCCTGCATTCCAGTAGTGAAGAAAGCCAACTATGCTGGTCTGGAGACCAAGGACTCTACATTTTTCCAGGCCCACTTAAATTCTAATTTAAAAAATGAAATGGATCCTATCCAACACATATAGTCTTGTCTAGTCTATCACACAGAAATCTACTGACAAAGTACACAATGCAAGAATTATTCTAGAACTAAATTGAAGGACGTGTACATAAGTTTTTTGCCAGTGTGTGTTGAAATCTTATTTCTTATCAATGTTACCCACAGCTGAAGTTAAGGTTAATGGCATTATTTATTATGTCATTTCCTGAACCAGTAGCAAACCACAGACCAGTACCTGGACAAAGCATGTTTCATGATTTGGTAAACAAGACTAGTGGTGTCACCTGGGCCTCACATATAGACAGAGCTCGATACTTCACAATCTGAAATTGGTTAAGAAGGTAGAGGGACATGAAGAGAAGGAAAGCTTTTGTGTTTTGTCATTTGCTGCTTTCTCAACCTTTCATTCTCTTATGAGTAAGATTCTTCAACTTTAAGTGATGAGCTTATTACTTTAAAGAGTAAAAAAGGAATAAAATGAAAAAGTAAAGTATTTTAATTTTGTTTTTCTGTGACTCATAAATTTTAGGGAGACAAAATTATTATTTGATTCCTTACATTCACATACATTTTGTTTTGTTTTTAAAATCTACTTCTAATGTTATATCAGAAACTGTATCTGTAATTTAGATGCAGATTCTCTCATTGACTACTCAGCAGTTCTAGCAGCCTATACAGCATATCCTCAGTTCATATATGCTTATGAACAGCTCAATAAGAACTTCCTGGAAAATTATTTTCCCACTAATATAAAATTTTGGGTTGTCATCACAAAATCAAACTAGGAAATGTCTTAATAAAGACCCTTAAAAATATAAGGCTTTTTCTTAGTTAAAAAAGCAAAACAAAACAAAACGGAAAACAAAAACAACAACAACAAAAAAAACCCACAAAAAAAACCACCTGAAGCTTTCAAAAAATGTGTCTTTAATACCCAGTTCTCCTTCACTGAAAAGTAGTTTGAGCAAACTAGGAGAACTCCACAATACCAAACACTAGACACATCCATTTTTCTATAGGAATATAGACATGATCGTTTCTAAAATTCACCACTCATTTTTTAGTGTGACATAGGTTGAAAACTTTGAGTAGGCAGGAGGGGATTAGGGCATTTTTTTCTCTCCCCTTAATCTTGTTTCTTCCAAAGATCAGGGTTTTGCTCAGGAATGTACTCTCTTCCTAAGGATACATAAACCAAAGGCAAATAGCCCTTGAGTGTGTGACTCTTGCATGGTAAGGTCAGCACTAACTGAGACCTCTTATTGATCTGTTGAGTCAGATTGGAGAGTTTGAAATTCCTCTTAAATGTGACCCAGCACCTGTTCATGTCCTCCAAAATATTTATCTTCACTAAGCAGGAAAGATAAGCAAATATTTATATAAATAAACATTTATTAAGGTAATTTTGCTAGCATACACTGGACAAATTTTATTTTCAGTTATTGTATTATCAGAATTTCTTGATCAAGTCATTATTTTTACTACATCCTATAAAAGCAGTTCAGCTCTCACATAGTTAATATAGAACTATCCACTTCCAAAACAGACTGATTTGGTTGCCTATATAAACACCTCCTTCCCATCTCACTATGTTACTGATTAGAATTGTACAATTATTATATTATTACCATGGTAATTTTCAAAGAATTATTATTAATTATATATAACCACAGTAATTTTGTTTACATATTGGTGCAATTTTAAACTTCTGGTTTTGAAACTATTTTTAAAGCTCTGGAATTTTTCAGAGAATTAGGCCAAGAACCTGTTGAGGTTAGGCCATGAGAACCTGATGAGGTTCAACAATTCCAAGTGTAAGGTGCCACATCTGCATCAGGGCAATCCCAGACATGAGCACAGGCTGGCAGAAGAACTCATTGAAGTCAGCCCTGCAGAGAAGGACATGGGAGAGTTGTTAGATAAGAAGCTGGGCATGACCAGGCAATGTGCATTTGCAGCCTAACGTGTCCTGGGCTGCACTAAAAGAAGTGTGGCCAGCAGGGCAAGGGAGGGGATTCCACCCCTCTGCTCTGCTCTGGTGAGATCCCATCTGGAGTGCTGCTTCCAGCTCTGGGAGAACATGAGAAGGACATGGACCTTTTAGAGTGAGTCCAGAGGAGAAGCACAAAGATGATCACAGGGTTGTAGCACCTCTCCTATGAAGACAGTTTGAGAGAGTGGAGGTTGTTCAACCTGAAGAAGGGAAGCTTCCAAGAAGACCTTGTTGTGGCTTCAGTATGTACAGGAGTGTATGAAAAAGAGGGAGGGAGATTTTACAAGGATATTTGAAGATAAGGGGAAATGATTTTAAGCTAAAAGAGCAGTGATTTAGGAGTTGGAAAGAAATTCTTTACTCAAAGGGTGTTGAGGCACTGGAACAGGTTGGCCAGAGACATGGTGGATGCCCCATCCCTGAAAGTGTTCAAGGAATGGCTGGATAGAGCCCTGGGGAACCTGATCTGGTAGATGGCAGGAGTGTTTCAACTGCGTGATCTTTAAGGTGCCTTTAAATCAAGCCATTCTGTGATTCTATGAATAAGACATGCCTTCAGGAATCCCAGAGCCCTGAGAACAGTGAGAAAGTTTGGGAAGAGGGAAAGAAGACCCACCCTCAGTGAAAAAGGATCAGGTTAGGCAATATTTAAACAAATTGGACATACACAAGTCTGTGGGATTTACTAGGATACAGCCACAACTCCAGAAGGNCAGTATGTACAGGAGTGTATGAAAAAGAGGGAGGGAGATTTTACAAGGATATTTGAAGATAAGGGGAAATGATTTTAAGCTAAAAGAGCAGTGATTTAGGAGTTGGAAAGAAATTCTTTACTCAAAGGGTGTTGAGGCACTGGAACAGGTTGGCCAGAGACATGGTGGATGCCCCATCCCTGAAAGTGTTCAAGGAATGGCTGGATAGAGCCCTGGGGAACCTGATCTGGTAGATGGCAGGAGTGTTTCAACTGCGTGATCTTTAAGGTGCCTTTAAATTCAAGCCATTCTGTGATTCTATGAATAAGACATGCCTTCAGGAATCCCAGAGCCCTGAGAACAGTGAGAAAGTTTGGGAAGAGGGAAAGAAGACCCACCCTCAGTGAAAAAGGATCAGGTTAGGCAATATTTAAACAAATTGGACATACACAAGTCTGTGGGATTTACTAGGATACAGCCACAAGTCCAGAAGGTACTGGCAGATGTCATTGTGAGGCTGCTCTCTTATATATTTCAAGGTCAAGGTGATGAGGAAAGGTTCCTGAAAATGGGAAGCAAATAAATGTCATTCCCTGGAATTTCCAAGTTTCCAGTTAAGGATGAGGAGTCTTTCCCTGGAGATACTCAAAATCTGACTGGACACAGCCCTGGGAAATTTTCTGGTTGACTCTGCTCAGAATCATGATTGGGTTAGATAATCTCCAGTGGTTCTTTCTAGCCTCAATTCCTGTATGATTCTGTGATATCCTGTGGAAATTTTAGCACTAGAAAAGTCTGATGGGAATTTTTAATGAGAGCACTGTGAACCTTGCAATATTTCCCACTTCAGGGAAAAAAAAAGGAAAAGAAAATTTTTTTAAAAAAATAAAGGAAAAGAGAAAAAGACCACACCATTGCCACCCTCTTGGGTGCCTCTCAATTAAAAATTGATATTTGTTTGAAGTAATTCTTTCAGAAATCCCAGTGTGACTGAGACTATTATAAAAGCTTTTGTTTACATGCATTAAATTACAACAGTTTTCCAAGAAATCTGTTTTCATTCAGTTATTTACTCTCAAAAACAGGTTCCTTGAGACCAGGGAGAAGGCTGCTTGCAACCATATGGAATATTCTGACCAACACAGCTTCACTTTAGAAGTTCCCATCTATCTATCTTTTGCAAATGCAAATTAATCTGACTCCATAACACTTTCCAAGGCAATAAAAGTTTATAATGCATTTGGAGGCCACTACACAGGAGAAATTAATACTTCCCCACTACACTCCCCCTTCTGTCTCATCTCCCAAGGAAATCTGAAAAAAAGATTCTAATACCATATATTTGCACTTGAACTGAAATAGTATTGGTGGTTACATGACAGTGGAAAAGAGAGAGTCCTGGATCTGGAGCTAACTCCAGATATTTAGTGGTTATAAGTATTATACAAGCCTGTAAATTAAAGAGTGTATAACCCATAAATCCTCTCTCTTTTTTTTTTTTTTTCCTTTTTTTTTATTGAAGCCAAATTCCACTTTCAACCAGCAGAAATTCCTCACTCCCACTGCTCCATTGATGGGAATCTCTGGAAAGGACAGATGTTGGTGGCGGTAACTCAGGGGCTGAAGGAGTGCCTGAAATACCCACTGCCCTCTGGAGGACAAGAGCATGGCTGAGCTGCTGGAGCCTTCCACCAGGGCAGGCTGTAATGCATTGTATGCTTCTGTTGTGGTTTTGCCTAAGAACAAATGGGGATTGAAACTGGAAACTACTTAATGGTGCAAAAAATTAACATAGCCCCAAAAGGCTTGGAAATTTAAATCTGAGTTTGTACGCACTGATCTTCTGTGGTGTGTCATGTTAATTCATGTCTTATTTTTATGTCTTATTATGAGAAATGTTGCTTATTATAGAAGGGAAAAATCTGACAGATATGATTAATGCCTTCATGTTGAAGAAAGTAGCCTTGTAGCCACACAGGCTAAGGGTTTAAAAGAAACAAAGTTTTAGGGAGAAGTAATTTTTTTCTTTAAAAAAAAATTGACACAGGTGAAAAAAGAACACGCTTTTCAGGTACAGTTTTCAGTTCTTAAATTCCAAGCTATTGAAATGTGTACAGATGAAGTAGGGCATAATTGATTAATATCTTCAGTCATGTACTTAACTGGAGAACCAAATTAAAACTTAATCTATAACAAAAGATTCCCACACTATGGAAAAAGTTGAAAAATAATGAATAATGAGCCAAGACTTAAGTGGATGAACAACCATAAAATGTCATAACTCAAGATTTGCACGAACATTTTCAGGTAAAAGTAAAACATATTTTTCCCAATTTATAAATATAACTTCAACACCAGAACCAAAAAATACTTCCATATTTTACTCTTCAGTGCAGTTGCATAAAGTTACCTAAGAGACAAAACTTTCTTATTACCATTGTGAGACAAAAATTCCAGTGCCTCAGAGATAAATTTACTGATGCAAACATCAGTGGATATGACTGATCCTTTCTTCATTGTGGGAGATGGAATACAAAGGGCCAGCACAAATGGCAGGAAACAAATTTGATTTTTTTTGTAAAATGAAGAATTTTAACAATTGCAATGAATTAACACATCAAGACAAGTTGTTCTTGAGAAATATTCAGAAAGCCCTTGAAAAATGACGGATTAAATAGTCTGACAAACAAGATGTAAAAGTCAAAGGCATAAAGTCCTCTATTCAATATAACATTTTAAGTCATCCCTAATGATCCTAACACAAAATATTAATAAAGTGAAATTTGTTCTGGAAGGGTCTAATATTTAAAACAGACCATTTGTAATGAAATTTCCCAAGATTCATTCTCTCAGTAATGCTTTTTTTTCCTCAGAAAAGAAGAATGGAGAGCCATGAAAGCGTTAGATTTTGCATCTCTAGGAGGAAGCCTCGCTGAAACCTTTTTTAACTTATTGTGCAAATAGATGATCCACAGCCAGCTCATGATGGGACAAGATACCCAGCCACCAAGAACAGCTGTACTCCCTCCCTTTGTCCCTGCTCTTCTCCCCCAAGATCTGGATGTCTGCTCTGTCTCCCTCCACAACACAGAGCTCTACTGAGATCTTACGGACTACTCCTACAAACACACACACACAGAGTTTTCCATATCATCCCCTGGCCTTTCTGGACCCTCATCCACTTTGCCCCTTGCTGGCTTCCCCCAGCCTCCAACACCTCCCTGCACACACTCGTTGAATATTTTGTGTCATTATCACAAAATTCAATTTTGCTCTTGGGGGAAGTGGAAGTTAATGTTGCCTCCAGAACTGAAAAGCCTTGAGTGGGTCCTGGCACTATGTGAGGAATTGTATCATTCAGCAAGGAATGTGATCTGAAGAGCCCTATTCAGCCCACAAATCATTTACTCAAAAGACTACAATAGACACCAGGCAGAAAATAGTATGAATACAGGAAAAAAAAAAAAAAAAAAAGGCTGCCTCAATGCTGCAAACACTTATGTGTGTACTTAATGTAATGTGGATGAATATTGATTTCGATGAGAGTGCTTATATGCATAAAGCAAGGCATATGCATGCTTATAGGATCAAGGCCAAGATTGTTAAGTACTGCAAGCTGAGCTTTAATGACTGATAAAGCAACTTAGAAATACACCAAAATATGTCAAGGAAATATTCAGGAAGCCTGGCTGGTTTCAGTACTTATAAAATGGTATCTCTGCTCTCAGTCTGAAATAAGAAAGATAATTTGTTAGTAAATTAATGACAATCACATAAAATTAGAACGTAGTATAATGTATGAGCAAAAGGAGCACACATATGTGGCTGAATAATTCTGCCTCCTGCTAGAATGCATCCATTTCTGTGGCAGCTATTGAAAAATGTACAAAAACATAACAGTTTATGTCAAAGAGGTGAATGATCCTCCCATTTGCAACAGCCAGGGAAAATTAAAGTTGAAAGGGAATTTCTCACAACAGAATTCATCCTGCAAGTGTACAGGCTTGGAGCTGCAAAGCCAATGGGTGATCATTTCAGACTCCATTGTACAGCTTGGATTTAGTCTAGGTGGACATACTGGACACACAGATTCTCTCATGCTCTCTGTCATAGTACAGTCTGAAACACTGAGCTAACATCTTATCAAAATTAATTTTTTCTTCAGCCTTCTATGAAATAGAATGGATGTGAAACACATTGAGCACACTCTGGTTTCTGTTTAAACGCTCTCAGGGAGACTTTAATTGCATAACCAAAATGACAGTTTGGGACAGTGACTGGTAACTTAATGCTGGAGACTTTGAAAACCTAAGTCTTAATTCCCCACTCAGTAAGAGCATAACTAATTTAGCAGTGATGAACATGGAAAACAGGCTCTCAGCTCAGCCTGAATGCCGAACAGATCCTGGTTTCAATTATGGTGACCGCTCTGGTCTGCAAAGATCTGCAGTGAGAACACACTGCTTGGGAGCAGTGCTGGCCTGGCAGTGGAGAATACTCCAACTCTCCACACCATACAAACATCACACACCTAAAACATTTTTAGGACTACACTGCATATTTTAGAAAGGCAAGATGAAGGGATTTCTAGAAGTATCTTACAGAACAGAGACAAGAGTCTTCCAGGGAAGGAGGCTTGGCTGAGCACTCAACTAATGTGCAGAGAGCCCTGTGGTGAAGAGGCTGTGATGTCTCTAACCCTGAAATTAGCTGGTATAGCTCTGCCAGATGTGTGGACACCACAGTGACCACACTGGACAGAGTTCAGAACTGCCATGAATCTTCTCTGAATGTGAGATAATGGGTAAATGTCTCTTCAGATCCAGTCAGCTCTGCTAAAATGACTAGCTCATGACTGTGATCAAAACAGAGTTTTGCAGGAAACTTCAACGTCAGAAATTCCTCAAGCTGCATGAGACCAGGATTTCTGCTTTCTTTACATTTTGCTCTAGGATGATGAAAATAACAAGAACCAAATACAGTGACAAATTTCTAGATTTCCACCTAGAGTGCTTCATTGGCTGAGGAAATAACATGTCATCTACTGCACAGCCTGCTTATTCCTGCCTATCTAGGGGACAATGGTAGCTGAGCACTGGAACAGGCTGTCGAGGGAGGGTGTGGAGTCTCCCTCTCTGGACATATCCAAAACCCACATGGACGCATTCCTGTGTAACCTGCCCCAGATGACCCTGCCTTGGCTGGGAGGTTGAACTGGATGATCTCTAGATGTCCCTTCCAACCCTAAAAATGCTGTGATTCTGTTACTACTGTAAAGGCATAGACTTGCATTATTTTTAGTTCAAGGTGAGTTCTACTCTGGTGTCTAAAGACTTCAGGAGTTGTTTACACTCTGACTTACCTTTTCCCTCCCTCTCCCTGCCATGTGTCTGCTTCAGGGCCTTTCTAGTTTTCCTTCTTTGGTTTAACTGCAACACAAGTCAGTGACTGCTGTTTATCAGTCTGCAACACACTGAGTATCAGTGTAAAAAAGGCTATAGAGAACAAAGCTAGAGGCAGAAAAGGTAATGCTTTTTTTTGCTATGTAAAGTGGCTATTAAAAAAAAGAACCAAAACCCCTTGTTTGTGCCAGTGTAGAATTGTGCTAATTTTCTTCTGAAGTTATGATTGATAGCATTCTTTGGCCAGCCCTACAGTTTTTATCAGGTCTATATTCTTCAAGAAAAAATAAAACAATACAGGAACAGCTCAAAAATTAAATTGTTACCCCAGATCAAACAGAAAAACAAAACAAAACAAAACAAAACCCAAACTTGTGAACTTTGAGAATGGAGCTTCAAAATATAAATATGTACTTTAAAACCAGACCTTTAGCTGATGAAAATCATCATGCCTCCACTGAAGCCAGTGAAATTATGCCAAAACACACCAGGTGACTATCTGACACTCAGTTGTGTGCATCCATTCCCTGGTCTGTGGCTGCTTTAAGAACAGTTGAACTGGCAGTTTGTTCAGGCAGGTTTTCGACTTGTCCGTGGAATTGCAAGGATTTTCTCACCTCTCATCAGCGGGATCTGCAGCCAACATCTTTAAAAATATATCCCAATCTCATTCAGCTCAAAGTTGGGTATTGAAACGAGACAAGCCCTGAGATGAATTAGAGGCAAAGGGCCCCTTTGCACACTTGAACTCTATGTGCAGCTTTCGTTGACATCAGTGTGAGCTGCGTCTGCAAATCAGTGGCTGCCTTTTGTTATGGAGTAACAAATCTTTAGCACGCAGCCTGCTTCTGACAGAGTCAAAGTCTTCCTTTGAAAAAGCACATTCTTTCCTTAGATTCATGCAAAGACATCAACCAGCATTGCCAGATGACACGCTCAGAAAATCAGGATGCTATCCTGGACCAGCAGTGCAAAGACCAACTGACAAGGACTGTGCAAATCTGGGGAGAAAAAAAAAAAAGACTCTTACTACTTATGTGAGATATCAGGAAAAATACTTCCAAAATAAGAACATCCTAATTTTAATCGTGGTAACTAAAGCCTAAAGCTAACTAACTGACAGCAACACTAATGACAGCAGAAATGTGTCTGAGGTGTAGGAAAAGAGTATGCAGGGTCATAATTCAAATTTCTCAGCACATTCAATTAAGGCCATATTTTGCAGGAACTCATTTAAGCAATGTTAAAAAGATAAGTTTCTTCAAGCATTCTAAGCATCCAAAAACTTCTGTTCTGGCTTTGTGTGTAACCAGATTTTTCAAATGTCTCTATTTCCAATGCTGAGAATTTTTACAGACCTGAGTCTCACTCTGGACATTTTTGAAATGTTGGCCATACCATGGAACTCAGTCAAAAAAGGTACACAGTTCTGCCTTGGAGTCCAATAAATAAACTCCAGTCACAGAGCACACACTGCTCACATAAAGAAAACCCTTCTTGTTCTCTGAACTTTTAATCATGACATGGTTAAAAATATTGAAGGGCTACAACAATCACCACTGAGAGAGACAGTGAGAGAGAATGGAAGGAGGAGTGTGGTACTGCACTTTGCAAGCTCAGCAGTTCTTCAGATGTGGTCTGGCATGGAGTTCATAAAGTCAAGCAAATCTGCTCATTTCAGTTGTATACACAGGCACATATGCACCAACAGAGATAGATACATAGATGTAAATCCTCTGAAGAGTGAAATAAAGCAGTGTCATGTACATCTTTAGTAGATCAGCAGTAACAAAGATTTGAAGTTATAAAAAATTCATTGCTTTGTAATATTTCAGCACAAAAATAATCTGAAAGATCCAAGTGTGTGACAGCTAGGATAGGTTTTCTCTAAGAGGACGATGATGATGATGATGATGATGATGATGATGATAATATCATTTGAACTTTGTACTTCACTTTGAGTTTCTCTTGGTTGTATTTTTGCAATGGAATTTATAGGAACATGATAACAGAAAATACTTTCATCCAAAGAACATTGCTTCATAAGAGCAAAGTAATTTCATTGAAACAAAGGAATTTTACTCTTTTTTTGCTAGAAATTTTTGAGGTCTCTCTTGTTAATTCTGGTTAGGGAGAGGAGGAAAGCAGATGGAGGGGTAGAAAATCAGAGGAAGAGGCATGTGTACATTCATGTAGGAAAAACAATTTTGGCAGAATTTTGGGCAACTGGATGATAGGAAGAAGTAAATTCCAGAATGCTGAAATACAGGAAGGAAATTGAATTTTTCTCCCTAGATCTGCTTCAGTGTCTTATTATTGAAGTGCAGGATTTCTGGTTCTTCTGTGTTGTTTGTTTCAAAAATTGCAGGGAATGCAGGATTTCTTGCACTATGCCAGACTCAGCAACCAGACATAGCACAAATGTTAGATTAGCCATAATAGCTAATTAGAATAACTTACAGATCCTAGAATAGAAGATTATAGTATCATAGAATCATTGAATGGTTTGGGCTGGAAGGAGCCTTAAAGATCATCTAGTTCCTACCCCCCTACATGTGCAGGGACATTTCCCACTGGACCAGATTGCTCAAAGCTCCATCCAACTGGCCTTGATTTTTATCAGTGTGTGACAGGAAAAAAGAGTTTTTCAAGATTTGGGGTGGGATAATAGGATCTGTGGTAATGACTTAGGGTTTTGGTTTTTTTTTTTTTTTCTAAGCAACATACAGATATCCCAACTCAACACTGAGGGATTTAGTGATGATTATGAGGTGTACAGGTAAATCTCTGGAGATTGACAAAACCCTGTGACTTACCAATATAGGCTGTAAAACTCATTTCCTTTGTCTTTTGTCAAATAAATAATGAAAGAGGCGTTTTTTAATGCCATGGAAAACAAGATGCAGGTAGATCCCTCTCCAAACTGAAGCTGTTATGAAAGATTGTAGACAGAGTGAAAATGTGTGTGACTTTCTCAGTCTGCATGAAGCAGCATCTGATTTTTCACACTATGTCATGCCAACTTAGAGTAATAAGAAACTATTGTTTCTACAGAAAATGGAAAATAGCATCTAACAATAAAATAAAGGCATCTTTGGCTGGAATGTCCACATTCACAACAGGCAAGTGTACAGAATATTGCACAGGCCTTCTGTAGTCTGCTTTTCCACCTCCTTGAAGAAAAGCAGTTATGTTGTACTGCCTAAAGTAAATGTAGAAACTCAAAGTTTCTGCACTTTTAACATATGTGGGCCCAAGAGAAGCCTAGTTAATAAGTTAGATGTGATGAACCATAGCCATTTTTCCTACCTACTCCTCTTTCCATCTATGCCAGTTATGTGTCCTCTCTACAGCTTGGTTTCCATGAGTA
The DNA here is from genome assembly GCA_013398075.1 of Notiomystis cincta. NCBI lineage: Eukaryota > Metazoa > Chordata > Aves > Passeriformes > Notiomystidae > Notiomystis > Notiomystis cincta. The sequence continues at coordinate 164,116 of VZRX01009578.1, read as the reverse complement.
TCATGTGGATATTGTCCCAGTCTTAAGTTGAGGATATAATTCCTAACAATGAGAAAGTACACAGAGAACATTCAGCAAAAATGATAGGTTGTGAACAGAGCATACTCTTAGCCTAGGGAAGTGATTACCACAAGGTCACTGTGGCCCAGCAGCTGCATAGAATGCAAAAAATGCTGGGAATATTTGGAGTGAAAATATACACTGAGAAATATTATTGCATGAGTGTGTGTGCATATGTATTTTAAAGACAAACATGCACAGATGCAAATGCACATATAGATACATAAAAGAAATATGTGAGAAGCAAGGCATAATTCAGAATTGAAACCAATCTCTATCAAGACTAAGGAAGGCATTTCATTTGGATTGATTATTCCTCAGCTGCCCTGTTCTACCTTCTCCTCCAAAGCAGCCTGCACTGGTGGTTGGAAGAGATCATTTCCCTTGTCCTCCAGTTCCTAAAGGCTGTGTGCAAATGGCAAGTTCTCAAACTTCAATGCAAGAACCTACCATGCTACAGTACTCTTGCTTCAGTTGTCATTCCTTGTGAACGGGAAGAACTTACAGACCTGCAGCTTATGATAGCCAAAACCTTAGAGACTTCTGGCCAGATCATAGAAAGAATCATAGCTGGACAGAGTGGCTTGGTTTAGAAGGGACTTTAAAGATCCTTAAAGGATCTTAAACATTCTAGTCCCACTAGGGACAGGGATGTCACCATCAAATATCATGTCTGGTTTGTCAGAGCCTGGATTCCTTCATGGTGTTGCAATACACACCAGTGATGATGGTTGGTGATATCACAGCCTCAGAAATCAGTTTAGGAAGCTTGCTAAGCCATGCCATTCTCTGTAGCTCATGATTCACACTTCTCCTGCACAGTTCACAGGGCCAATTTCTGCAGCACAGATGAACCTCAGGCTCTCTGTGTGCCATCTTCCCCTGCAGCCTGTGACTCTGACACAGCTCAAACTCAGACACTACAAATTTCTTTCTGGCTAATTCAGAGTGCCCTGATGTCACCACCTGGGCAGGTGGGCAGAAATAGGCAGACAGAGCAGGGGGAGGAGAAGGCATGGCTGGACCAATGAAAGGTGTTAATTAGAACCTTGCATTGGCCAGAGAACAAGGTGTTCCCCAGAGATGACCCATCTCCTGGACTTCAGTCTAAGCTTGTGTCCAAGCAATGTTGACATAGCATTTGAAATAGACATAATTTTCATGCTAAAATTTTGCTTATTGTAACTAATAAGAATTTTAAATTTAGTGTAGTGTCTAATTTTTCTATTTGACGAATTACCCTCTTTATTACCAGATTGAAGGCCCCCATAAACTAGCTGCAAATTATCTATTGCTACTTTCTTTTTCTTCTGTTTCTTTCCCCCCACAATACAATTCTCTGCTGTATAAGAATTGTACTTGCCTGGGACTATGGAAAGAGTTAGGTAAATCAATTTTAAACAAACCATATATTGTATGCTTATATAGTTTCATTTCCAATAAATAACCTGGAATAGCTAGTCAGCTTTACATGCAATCTTAATTTGAGTTTCATATGCATAACGGAAGCAAGGAAAAATGGGACAGACTTGAGAAGGGAAGAAAGATTATATGGCTACAAGCACAGTGCAATGTAAATTCATTTACAAGGGCATCTGCATCTGTATGTCCAGTCAAGTGGCACAGTGAATTGCGAGGGGATTATTGATTTCAAAATGACTTAACTGCAGTCATGCAGTACTGAGAATACCTTATTGCTTCCCTCAGCTTCATGTACCAATTTGATCATATTTTGTATATGTCTCAGCAGTCACACATGTAAGTCCTGAAATAAGGTGATTAAAAGGGCAACAACCTCACCAAAAAAAAAAAAAAAGAGCAAAAAAAAAGAAATTAGAAGGAAAGAAAAACAGTCTCTCACCACATAAGAGATCAGGTTTGCTCTTTGGTTTTGAACACCCCAAATCCTATACATATCTATTTGAATACTCTTCTTGAAACAATTAAAATGCAACTCATAGCAACTCTGAGCAGAAGCCCTCTGAAAATCAGCTCCCATCAAACTGGAGTCAACCAAAGAAATTTATGTCACTTTTAAGGCTTGAATGCCTAACTTCCAAAGTCAACATGGATAAAACTATCTGAATATGTGCAGAACACAGAGCTAAGAAAATTTTGAAATGGCCCATCACAGGCTTTTAAAACTTCCATGTGCATGCAGGCCTGATAACTTTTAAAAACTATTTTTCAAGAGAAGGATCAAGAAATAAGCATCAGCTCCCCTAACATATGGATTAAAATTTTTACACTGTCAGTAATTAAAATACCATGACAAATTAAGAGCTGATAAAAGGCCACAGCTAAAGATTTATGTTCTTTTTTTTTTAAAAGCTTCTTTAAGCTTTACCAAATGTACTGTGCTCCGTGTACTTCATCTCTAACATCTGAATCCAGTTAGCAATGATTTTCAACTAACAGGGTGTTCCTTTGCATCAAAATGTGTAGCAGGATCTCTGTGTTACGCATGTCATCTTATGACAGTCAGTTAGCTCTCTTGCTGAAGTGCATTAGGAAACTGTTTTAAAGAGCTTGCACCTTTTGTCAGAATGGTTAAAAAAAAAAAACGACATTGTTTAACAGCCCTGTGTGCCTTACCGTTATACTCTCCACCTTTTGCAAAGGTCAGAGAAGTGTCATTTTGTGACTGTACTAATTTATTCAGAAAGCACAGCTTAACTCTTCCTGTGACTTGTTAAAATCATGACAACACCATATCGGGTGGGGGGAGGCAGGATTCAAAGTGTAGACAACACACGTTTAGTGAGTAGCTTTTTACTTGTGTCTTACATCAATCACTCCTGACATTTCCAAGGAGAAATCCTATCTGGACCCTAAAAATCTATTTCCTTTTCTCATGACAGCTGTGATTAAGGCAGGGCAGCTTGTACCATGCAGTTCTTTAATGATGAAGGCAGTCCTTCATGTCAACTTTCTTCTTAAAATTGCAGTTATCAGAAATATTCCAGTGCAAAACAATCCCTCTTCTATTTGTTCTCTGCACATTTCCAATAACAATGAGGTTTATTTGGGTGCTTTACAAAACTATCCCTATAGGTCCACTGCATCCAGTAAGAAAATGAGCTTCAGGTTTCCAAAAGGTAAAGCTGGTTGCCTCTCAGCACAGCACCTGGTATTTCTGAGGCACAGGAGAGGAATCATAGTGCCAACTTGTCATCTGGAGTCACCCTCGCATTGCTCGGCGCAAAGCGAACGGGACGTTAGAGTGGTTCAGTGCCTCGTGTTATATTAATGCTCTGCTCAGGGCAGGGTAGACTCAAATCTCATTAAATATGGTTGTTTGAAATGACTTAGACATTGAATGGCATTGGGTCTGTATTATCAGCACTTACAGTAGGTCCAGAGGCTCATTGTCTGAGTTGTATCAATGCACAGTTTCACTACCTTTCTTCACTTATCTGAGAAATACCCACACTAGTTAAAATTAGAAATGTTCTGTCAGTGAATTATCTGCTGCTCACTCCTACCCATAGATGATGGTAAAAATAAAAAAGGTCTACTTTTTATTGAGTTAATAATTACCAAACTTTTGGAGAAAGAAAATTATCTATTTATATTTCAGATAGGCTGCCACACAGGCCTCCTTGTCACGTGATTCAGCATTCAATAACTAGACTTCAGAAGACAAGAACAAGTACTGTGTTACACTAGAAGTCAGAAAAACTCTCTCCTTTTTCTCTCCTAGGTTACTAAAGTATATATCAGAGTCATCCACTGGTTTACTGAACGCTTTCCAGCACTTCAGCTTTGGAAGTTTTTTCTCCTCTTTATGAAGGGCACTGTAATTCTGTTGGGCCTCAGATGGGTTTTCAATGTCAACACGAGGTCAAGTGTGTGAATCTCAAGACAAGATCAGGACACATCTGGAGGACTGTGCATTACTGTCCTATGCTATTAAAAAGCAGCAACAACAACAACTGCTTAGGAGTTCCTGGGGCTGAGCCTGACAGCGAAAACAGATGGATCACACTTCAGGATTTAATTTTCAGATGTGATTCCCCCTTGCAGATGAATGGTTGGCACAATTTATGATCTTAAAACAGGTTAATTTTGAAAAGTCAAATTCTGTTCTCTGATGTACGAGACATCATAAGAAGCTGTGATAGCCTCTTGTATGTGACATATTGTACAAGGAACTGTGTGGTGCACTATCTCCACTGGAGAAAACTCACAGAGCCTCACTGTCTGTGTCACTTTGGGCAGCTGCTGACCTGGCTGCTCACCTTTCACCCATGGTTTGCCTTCTTCTACCCACTACAGGAAAGAGTAAACCAAAACTCATCAACATTATAGCATCTTCATAGGTAACTCCTAATTCTGACCCATTTTTAGACAAAGACAGCTGAAATTAGGAATCAGGAAAATAACTATACAAAGATGATCAGGTTCTAAGTGTCTAGTTTACATACTTGCCTCCTTAGATGTGGATCAGAAAGTTATGTGCTGCTTATGGAAGAAAGCCAGTGCCTTTTAAACATTATTCATGACAAAATTCAGCCTGCCAGTCAACCACATGCCACAGATGAATATAAGCCTAGGGCTTGCAAAGGTTTTTTGGGGGGTTTTTTGTTTAGCTTTGTGGGTTTTTTCTTTTTTTTTTCTTCTTTTATTTTTTGTGCTAGAACTAAATGCATGCTCTCAATATAAATATGTAATAGAGAGGCTGCTTGCTTAAATACACTCACCCCCCACACTCACACCTACATACACATACACACACACACACACACACACACAGACACACATACACACAAAAAGCTGCTCCATGCATCATTATCATACCATAGGGGCAGGCAGAAAAAGAGACTTAATCCCTATGTATTTGCCTGAAGAAAATGGGTTTATTTCATAAAATCCATCAATATACCCTGATGAGTTTTCTGCACTGCATTTCAAATTAGGTGCCAAAATGTTTTCTGAAGTTTCTGCTCATTCTTGATGAGAATTTTTAAAAATCATGTTGTAGTCACTTAAATACACTTCCCTGAAAGTTGTGCAAATAGCAAATACCAGACCAAATTTCAGGTTGAATGGCACACCTTTGGATTTTACAGTGATCCATAAGCTCTTTTTTTGTGTGTCTAATCCTGACAAGGTCCCAGAAGCTAATGTGTGTGCTTTCCACCTTGGCAATATAGGTTCGTCTGTCATGCACACCTGTGCAACGACTGTTGGAGAGATGAAAGCACAGAGGAGGCATAAGCAGAGTCTGGGTCTATAAAGCCTTTCCTTTGCTGCTTCAGTTTTGCAATAATTCAGCTCTCCATGACTCCATCCTGTTTGTACAGTGGCCCATGTGGAAACACGAACTACTGAAACACCCAGGCCCAAATCTGCAGTTGTCTACCTTTCAAGTAAGTCAAGGGAAGCCAAAATGCAAAAATAAACAAAAAGTATCCAAGAAACAAGTTTTTGCATCAGACTAAAGAAAAGGATTATAATTTTGTTAACAACAAGGTCTATCAGTTGTCACTTAAAAAAAAAATAACATTTGTCAAAGAATTACCATCTGGGATATAGAGTTTTGAACAGTAATCGGTGCGTGAAGAGTCTGTAAGATCCTAACTCCATTCAGTTTATCTAAGCACTATCAAGCTTTTATTGGATTTAAGGCTAAACAAATCTATTCTAAGTAAGTATTACCCATTATTCTTCATTTCCTGTTGTACCTGGTATTCCTTCAATTAGCCACATATGTCAAAGCTTGACTTAATGATAGCTAATCTTCAAGCACTGTCTGTTAATTTTCTCTGTCTGTTTCTGGATCAAGACAGAGAGCAGGGAACTACCCATTAGCTAATATATCCCTCAAGCTCAGAAGCAGAAGAACAAAATAGAAGGGAGAAGTAGACTCAAATGATGTTTTCTCACTTCTGTGGGAAATAGCAGTCTCTTCTAACCACCTAGTGTCATGTAGTCATCTGCTCCAGCCTGCATGAATTAGAAAGAAACAAGCATAACTACAAAGCAGGAAAAAACCAGTCCTGCTTATTCCACTAAAGTCAGAAAGTTGGAACTTTCAGGGTATTTCTTTCTTTTTCATTTCCCCATAGCTTTCCATAGCAGAAAGAGAATTCACATTTTGGAGAAAAATAAAATATTTAAGGATTTGTTATGAAAAGGAAAGGACCTCTTCCATATTTTCAAGACTCCTGGTATGAAGTTTGCATGAACAAATATAAGCAACAAACACAAGGTAATTACATAAATTCACAATCTACCACAAAGATTTTTTCCCCAACTAAGTATTACAAGCAATGAGCAAAATTTCTTTAACAGAGAACAATCATTCCCACACATCTCTTGCAAGACATTGATATCAACCCAGAACAGCTACAAAGGCCCAAAGGCTTACATAATCAAATTAATCTATCTCTTCTCCTCATAAGAATCTGTGCTCTGATATCTGAATGTACAGTGAAATACAAACATATATTGTGGATTAAGCATATGTATTTCACATAAACGGCAATATTTATGAAAACACTAATTCATCAGAATGCTTGCAGTAGTTGCTGAAGTTTGGGAAGACAAAAGGAATTAAGAGTCCACAAGATATTTATTAAAATTTAAAATGCTAATAGCATCTCCTATTTTTTTTCTTTCCTTCAAATGGCATTTATTCTTATCAACAATATCTCACCAAGAGCACACTTGGATAAACATGTCCTGCCCCTACCACCAAACAGTTTTACATTTATAAGTGTCCTCGTTCCCACCAGAACAAAGTTATTTCTTTTTACAGTAGCCAGGCTGAGCCTGTTGGATCCCTTGAGCAGAGGATTTCTGGGCTGCCATGAGCTGTGCTGAGTGGGCATGGCCAAAATCCAAATGTTATTCAATATCATTTTAGGTCATTGCCAGGAATCGGGAGAAAGGGATTATTTTCTGGTTTCTGAGGAGAAAGGTGCTCCTTTTCCTGTGGGGAAAATATGTCTGTGGTCCAGTCAAGCTTTGAGATGAACATTTTTGTATTTGTATCATTCTCCTGTTTTGTACATTCTCTCTTTTGTTATTGGTATGGTTGCTGTTAGTGTTCGTTTTCTTATCTTGTTGCTGTTTCCAATAAATTGTTCTTAATTCAACATGTAATTTTTGTCTTTATGTGCCTTCCATTATCAAGTCCACCCCAAAGTGGGAAGGAGAAGGGGGGAGAAAGGGAGGGCAGGGAAGTGAGTGATGTCTGGTTTGGGAGAGTCTGAGGGGCAGAGGGAAGCGGGGCACTAAATTTGGGGAATGACATTCCTAAAACCACAACAATAAGCCACACATAGGCAAGATTTTCTGAAAATAACTAGCAGTTTCAGGTACCTAACCTGTGACACTTTAAAATAATATGATTCTCAAAGTGCAGGTGCTTAAAGTCTTAAATTGCCTCCTTCCTTGAACACTGGCTACCTCAGAACTGAACTGCCTTTAACTTACTACCTACATTTAAAATGGTGTTCAAAATCACTTTCATGCCAATTAATAAAGAAAGCATGTTATTTGCAAGGCAATTTGTATATCATGGCTAGAACATTTAGTTTAATTTTTAAATGACAGGCACAAGATATTTCTGACCTACATAAAATGGTCATAAAACCCCCCAATACCAGAAATATGATGGAGAGTTAGAGATCCACACAACTGCATTTAATATAGGTTTACAAATATTGCTGAAAAAATATACCTGCACAGTATTTCCAATATGTTTCATTCTCTTGAAGGGCTGAAGCCAGTAAGTATCTTCAGCTAAATTTCTCAGCCAGTAAAAATAACTCACAGTGAGAACTAATAAATACACTCAAAATCATACATTCTATGAGCCTTCTCAACAGTTTTCTTCCAACTAAGTAATTCCCATAAAGAACATTGTGACTTGCACTAATTAGTTAAATTTTCTCCCCCTACCCCACTTTGTGTTGAAGTAGCTGCTATATTGTAAAGTAATTGGTTCAGGGGTTAATCCCTGGCTTCCTTTCTGTCTCAGAGGCAAGAATGTACAAATATGTCCACTCTTTAGAATGTTATCACAGTGCCCTCTCTTGTCAAAAGTAAATCAAGAGGGACTAACAACAGATAAAGGGTGTGGGATTTGGGTTTTTTTGTGAGGGGAAAGAGGGGAGGGAGATGTTTTGTTTCGGTTGGCTGTTTTCTGAGTGTTTTTTACACACCAGATTCAAATGTAACTTTCTCTCTGAAGACTCACTAAGCAGAGACACCTTAATGAATTGCTCAAATGTGTTGCTAAGCTGCATACGAAGAACAGACATTCAGGAAACTGACACCAGTATCACATATGTTTCATAGCATCACATTTTACCCTTAACCCTGAAATTCAATTATTTACTATAAACTGGAACAATAATTGTAAGATTAATCCAAGCCTAAGATACAAATTAACTTAATTTGTCTGCAGTTGTTTAGGAAATTACAAACTTTTGAGTGTATAAGCAGTTGCAAATGCCGGGAATAATTCAAAGGCTTGTGAATGGGAAATTTCCATGACAGTTATGTCAGACAAATTTAACAGTAAATAAATATAACTAAAAATGCCCATTTTCTTTTAGCACATAAACCCAGCAGAGTTTTCAACAAAAAATAAAACTGTTTTTCATTTGTGAATTCTGCAAGTTAAACTTGCCACAATGATGATGTGTAAAATGAGAAGGAAGATACATAACATGGAGTGACACACCTGAAGGAAACAGCTCCCTTTATGGAGAAATGAGGATTTAAGGTATAGTCTTTTCCCCAGGTTTCTGTTGGAATACAGAGAGGTGGACATGATTGAAATTTGCATTTAAATGGAAATGGTTAAAGGTAAAGGCACAATGTTTAGAAAAATGAGAGTATCCATTTTTCTAAGAGGGAGGCATACTGTTATTGTATACCATTAAGGTGTCACAGAGCCTAAAAATGTTTAGAAATATTAGACACTGCTGCAGAACAAAGAACAGCAAAATGCCATTTGGAAATGACTATACACTGTGAACGAATCTGACCGAATACTACATCATATACAATTGTCTTTAATGTTTTCTGCTGCCATTACCTAATGGGAGTCCTGTTCACTAAACAGTAGAAGATGTATTAGATAGCTTTCTGATACTTTTCAACTGCAATATTATCCAGAATCCATTCATCATTCTATCCTGGTGATTTCTGCAGGTCTTTCTCCATAGGATACCACCAGACCCTAAAATATTTGCCTGGTATACTTTCTGAGAACACACTGTGAATTTTAACTGTGTCACATGAAAATCCTGATGTGTTTCTGTGATACCAAAGAGGAGACACACACTTTGCTGAAGATAATGAAATATAGAATGCAACGAGTCATGGAACTGTTCACATCTTGTGTTAAGTGGAAATTGCCTTAGTGAATATTTGTGTGTGAATCTGAGACAGACATAAGAAAATATTTTCAAGAGAAAAAGTAGAATACAGAAAATTCTTCTCAGTCTTCCGTTCCCAAATGAGAAGGCAGCAAATAAACTTTGCATGAGCATGGACTCTTATTGATACACATAGGCACAAATATATATTTATATAAGTGGAGAGTATAAATGTGTGTGTATGCATGTGTACACAGACAATAAGAGTTTTACTCACTAAATCATCCTGTTTAAAAAGGTTTGGATCTTTTCACATCTAACTTTTTTAAGCAAGTGAAAATGATGATACTTGAAAAAATTTCCGTTTGACATTTTCTCACAATTATAATTTTTCTCCAGCCTTTTTCTCTCACCTCCTCTCACCTTCTCTAGCCTCTTTCTCTCACTAGTTTTCAGTGATGTTAACCCTCTACTTTAAAATAGCATTGTTGCAGCTAAAATCAGAAGGTACTGAAATCTCAGTCAGCAGGATCATTTTCAGAGCATTTCTTATCTGGGAGAAAACAGAAAAGACCAGACTTGTCTGCGGTAAAGCTCCAAGCAGAAACCAGTTTTGGCAATTGTAGCCCAGTTCAGATTCATATTTACCCCAAATCTACTACAGGATTTAAGTCTTTCTTAGCCTTTCTGAAACCACAAAGGTGAGCTCTAACTCACCTATCTTTTTCCAGTAGTGACATGAAGGACTTTCCTGTTTTTACAAGGCAATGGCATTTTGGGTTTATGAAAATTTCTTCAGCAGGGACTTAAACTCCGAAGCTTGGATGGTGTTCACGTGACACAGTGCTTCTCCTATCACCTGTGCCTCTCAGTCTCCCAGAGCCTCCTGATAAGAACAAAAGAAAAAAAGTCCTACCCATCATGGTGTTCACAATTAAAATATGGACAAAGGATGGATGTTCTGTCATCCTCCTGTTGGGATAGGATCCTTTTAAAGAAAAAGATTCACTAGCATATCCTGGCCCATGCAGCCAGGTTTATGGCTGTTACTTGCTAAGACACCAGAATGTATCAATAAATCAGTTCTGGACAATACCTGTAAGATTCTCTGTTTACAAAAATTAATCCCTTGTAACTGAAGGCCAACTTTAGCTCTTTGCACACTCAGCAGCAGTGGCCTTGTCAATTGACCATTTTTGCCCTCTTGATACTATTTGAGATTGGGGTTATACCAGAGAACTTAGTCTTGGATGTCTTTGGTAAGGCAATGCCAAACAAACCAATGCCAAAGGCTATGGAATAAATGGCAACACGTTCAGCATGAACCAGACTTACATCATCACTGAACAGCCTGACAGAGGAGGTGGAAATCTTCTCTGGTCTTTTCCCACAGACCCAGGTGTCCAAAAGCTAAAAGGTATTTCTCTCAAGACTTTGCATTCCAGTCCTCAGAAAACTACATACAAATATGCACCATGGGCACCACAAAAAGTCAGACCAGCACCTTTGTGATTAACTGTTTTGGTCCTTGCACAGCTGGTTTAATTAAGGCTGACCCCTAGAATGAGTCACACAGAGCTGCAGACTCCTAAACTAGGTCATTATTGCTAAAGAAAGAAAAAAGGTAGAATAAAGGAAATCTTCAAGTGAGCTCAAACAGATAGACCCCCCAAAAGAGTCCACATTTTTATTTAAATGTCATGTATACCCTGCATGAAAAGCCACATAGTTCAAATATATACATCTTCACCATTAAAGATTCTTTTTTTCTTACACCTGTGAGTGTTTCCACTTCCCAAGACTTCAACTGTCTGCACTGTCAGGGACCAAAAATAAAATTGTAATTGAAATACAGATAAGATAGAAACCTTTAATTTACCTTCTCCCTGAGCAACAGGACCTTTCCAGCTGCATCTGATATACTTTTCTTTTTCATGCCTGGGCTGGTGCAAAATTATCTTTAGATAAAATATTTTAGGGATTTAGGGATTTTGTGTGCCTCAGGACAAAGGACAGTGTTTGTGAGAAGATCACTGCCCTCTTTTTGAGGCAAAATTCCACCCTTATTGAAATTTCAGTGTAACAGAAAAGTATGCCATTTCATTACCATACTATCTGTCATAGACTGTAGTCACTTTTACTACAGGAGTGCTTGAACATCAACAGCTGAGTGTCAAAAAGAACTGGTAGTAGAAAATGACGTGTATTTTCCCAATAAATCCATTGGGATTTTTTTTTAAAGCTTTTGGATTTTCTCATACAAGTGAACTTTTTTTAACACACTACAGAACTATATGCAAAACTCATTCCAGAAAAATAGGATTATGCTGTAACTTGTCTGTCTGATAACATTGAGTCCTTCAGTATATATTTGTGAATCAATAAAGAATTAAACCAGAAAGTGTGGAGGAGAGAGGACAATGGTATGACCCCCATTCAGGACTGAAAATAAAACACTTCTACTAAAGCATTGAATAGGTTTGAAATAAACTCCTGGAAGTATATCTTTTTAATGAAAATATATGTCTACAAAGATTTTCAGCTAAGCGAAATACAGACCACAGTAAAATACTGTAAATATGATAAAGCCAACTTTGAAGGAATTATGCTGATTTATGGTACCTGATGATGTCAATAACTGAACTCTGCACAATTTTATCTATTTCCTGGGTAACATTTTTCAGAAATTATTCTTAAGTAGTTCCATGCTCTTACTTTATTACTTGTTTTATAAAATACACCATTGCTGCAGGTAGGTTAGATCTTTCCTTCATGTTCTGCATGCTGGTTCATAATATCATGGACGATTCAAAGTATGTTGCTGTGACAAACACCAATTGCCAGTCTTGAAGGGGAGAGGCAGAGTGATTTAGTAACTGTCTGTTAACTTCCCACATGTGTGCAATGCTGTATCTCATCAAAACTCCCCTGTGAAGTACTGGAAAGAACAATACTGAAACATCTAAGCTGAACTTACTTGATCTTCTCAGGCCTCAAAGCCACTATTTCTGATTTATTGCATCTTCCCATTAGATATCAGAGGAGCACCCCTTCTTCCCATCCCCACTCCTATTCCTCTTTATTTCAGACAATAGAAATAAGAATGGTTTAATTATAAAAATCATTCAGGAAAGGACAATTCTTGATTATCTTTATTTGTGAAGACCCTAGCATAGTAAAGGTTCCTTCTCTGATCAGGCAGTGCACCAAACCCATGAAAATCAAGACGTAACAAGTGCATGACTCCACTACTCAGGAAAGAAAGACAGGAAGAGATGAAATTTCATCCAGTATCTCAGCTGGATGGCTGATGCTCCAGACTGCCTAACACCACAACTTTGAGCCACAGAAGAAATGAGAACATCCAGAATATTATAATTTTCCTGTTTATATCTACATTCTTATTCCTGAAAATGTGGTCTCATATTATCACTTCCTCATGATGTTTGGCACTGAGTACTGCAGTGTTAGTACCTGGATAACAAATATCCCAGCTGTTTTAACTGCCTAAAGTCCCTCCACAGAAAATCAAATTTCCTCTATTATTCACTATAGCAACTGTGACAAGGGAATAAAAGTAAGCAAAAGGTTTTTGTCATAGTCTTCAGCAGATATCCCAAACACTATTTCAGACACACTGACTAAGCACTTCTGCTCAGCCTTCATTCATGCATTCCTCTTTTGGCCATAAAACTGAGGATCTGGATGGAAAGATATGACTGGAGAAGTCATGCCAAAGCTGTGAAGAAGGGAAATCCTCTTTTTTCTGATAAACCCACGCAATAAATGATTACCTTTTTCAAAGGCATGTAAACTACACACTTACATGCCTTACTATTTAACCTGGGTGTGTTGATTTTACAAATATTTATGCATCAAAAAATTCCTTTATTTATTTTTAATATCAAATTATGAATTATATTCTGCACCAGATCTATTCTTCTTTGAAATTGGGGTGTTTTGACTCCAGGCCTCCACACTTTAAAGTATCATTTTACTTCTTCCCTGAACCAGTCTTTGTTTCCTATTTATGTGCTAATGAGCTCCCTGAACAGTCAAAAAAGAGTCCTTGCTGATTATTTACACTCAGTGAAAACTTAGCCTGTTAATAGCTGTAAAAAGAAGGAAAAGATAAAAAGGAAGAGAAAGAGCAAGGCACAATAATAGATAAATAGATAAAGTTGAGGGGAAAGTTTATGCAGAGAAAAGAAAGACAAAAAAGGAAAAAACCCAAATGACAGACTATTCTTCCTCCTGCTGTTTCAGTGATAGCTATTAATGCGTTTTAAAGTCTTCCAGATTGGCCTTAAGAAATCAGTTATCCTGGTCCTTGTTTCAGTAGAAAGACCCGTGGGAGCTATTAGCAGTAATCTAAGTTAATAAACTGTAAACTAACTTTTTTTTTTTTTTTAAAGGAGGGAAAAAACCCTACAACCTTTGACAAAATAATTGCACCAGTTATAAAGCAACCAAATGCTGGTTAACAGTCACATCAAGCCACTGGGGTGGAAAGAAGATATCCATAACCAGCCTCTCCCAATGAAAGTGTTTGTTTTCTCTTATTTAAAGTGTTCTTTAAAAAAAATAAAATACTTTCTTTGCAAGCAGTAAAATGTTTGAATAATGTCTGATGGTGCTTATCCACTGGCTAAAGTCTCCAGTTAAAATAAAGAGAGGATTTAGGGCTGGCTTCACAAAACACTTATCTACAACTTATAGAGCCCTTTATGTTAGAGAAACAGGGCATTAGCATGCAAAAAGTAACGAGTACTCTGAAAGCCACTATTTCCTATCCACAGAAAAAAACTCATCATGTGCAACTCCTCTGATATCAGCTACGGTCTCTTGCCTACATAGGAGAGGGAAACAATATATCTCCAAACGAGGTTGTTTTGGGCTCTAGAGACACAGCTCCCCATTGTCAAACATGCTATTTTCTTCCCTTCCAGACAGCAGCAATATTGACACAAACATAAGAGCGTGCAATGCTGGCAACTAGAGGTGAGGCTACTGCTGGGTCTCAAGAAACAGGAAAATTGCACCTTGCAACCAAACTTGACCTCTGTGTCTGAGAGGATCATGGAATTAAATTTCTCTTACCTAGATAATTCCAGCAAAATTAACTTTTTAGAATTTCTTTTTGGTCATATAAAAGCAATTATTTGAGAGTAAAACAAATTTTGGTAAAAACTTTGGCCTGAATAAACCATTTTTTGGTTTTCTGAGTGCTATACCTGCATACCACTAATCTTTTGAACTTCAGCTGAGAAAGACATGTCTTTAGAAAAGGCTCAGTTCCTCTTCCTCCATGCCAACTTCAAAGGAGGAAGCATTCTCCTTTTGTGGTTTTGAGAAACTCTGGATGGAGTTTGCTCATTTGGATATCTTGCAACGAGTCAGGAGGGGAGAAATCATGTAGACATGAATGGAGTTCAATCCTCCTGCACATGCAACTCCCCTTAATGCTGGTCCAGCAGCACATAGAAAACAAAAAAGCTTTCAAACATTTCATCTGGAAATTCCCTTGGCATTAATGCTAGGAGGGAGTGCAAGTGAAAAGGTGTTACAAGGAAAAAGTGTCTTTTCATCATACATTATTCCTGGCATAACCTAAAAGATTCATTTAGCCTAAAGTAATTCAAGGGATCCTAAAGACCAAAACCTTTTTGCTTTCCCAGTTTGCTTACCTTTCTCTGTGCACTCCTATGTAGGCTGATCTTGCCTTGCATGCTGCATGTTTGACCTCTGTTTGCTGGCCGGTGCCCAGCCAAGGGGTTCAAGTAGTTTTCTCAGAAAGAGATGAAAATGTTAAAGATTTCTAACTGGGCTGCACCCATTCTGGTACTCCTGCAAGATACAAGAGCAATGAAGTTACAAGTTGTGCATTGTTCAGTTGATTAACTCTGTGTTTCTGGGGCCTACTTACAACCTGGATTTCAGAGCACTGCTGCCCTAAACATGAGAGTTATAAAAGTAATGCATAAAAATAACTGGAGGCCCTGTGGTTCATGCAAATGTATGGAAGACTAATGTACTTCTTTTCCCTAAAAACCCACGCTTCACCACAGTACATGAAAACAAATGTATCATGAGCATGGAGGAAATGTTATTCCTACTTTGTTCAAACATTTTCTGTACTCAGCCATGTTTAACAAATCCTATTGCAGTCTTGGTGAAACACTGTTTAAGGGCATGACAGGGCAAGGGGAAATGGTCCTTATTCATTTAATTTTGTCCTTTGACCAACATTTTTTTATTAGACCTACAGTAACAAATGCTTTGCACCAAGGTTCTAAGCATAGAAATTATGTATTTATGCACTAAATAAGGTAACAGGGCTGTTGACACTTAATAGTGAAACTCTACTGCTTACAGGCCCACTGAGACAAGCCAAGAGAACATCCTTGTCTGGGATCTTCAATATCCAGAGCAAACAAAATAAACTGGCCTACTCATACCAGGGGTAAAATTTTGAATCCACCATTTTAAATCCCAGTGGTGAGACTCTTACTGACTTTAATGGAGTCATGATTTCACTCCAGACACACATGATGTCAAGTAACTGTGGTGACTTGCATGATTTTAGAGAAAGCTGGAAGCATCTGCTAAACCAGGGCCCTCCAATTCCCTGCAGCTGCCTTCCATCCAGCTTGACTCAATAGAAAACCCATCAAAAACAGTGGGGTCTTTCAATTGGCTGCTGTTGGCTTTGGATTAGGACTACAGAGAGAACTCAGATCATCATTCTTCCTTACCAAAGTATTGAAAATTTGTCCTTTAATAACATTAATTTAATACATGCTGACTACTGGTAAAACACTGGTTATACATATTTCCATCTGGCACGTACCCTATGGAAGCACATGGAACTCAGCTCAGACTATGCATTACTCTTCCTGGGGGCTGAATGCTCTGCACTTCTTGTTGACTCGGGCCATTAATGCTAAATTATCTACAAGGGCCCGTTTCTTTTTAAAACTCCCCAGTCTGCAAGCGAGCACGCGGATTTTAAACTCCGGTTCGAGAAGTCCGAAGTTTTCTATGGGGATTATTGAATTTTTACATCACAGTCAATCCAGGGGGTTCTAAAGCCTTCAAAAAACTGACACCATATGTCTGGGTACAATGGAATCTACAGAATTATCAGCAACAGCAAAAATGTCTCATTGCACACAGAGAGCTACAAACACATAACAAGTATATTGAGTAGCACGTATAGTTGCAGAGAAATTAATCGACTCAGATGCATACAAAGGGATTTCTAAAGTGCTAAAAGCATATTTCAGTGAAGAAATGCACTATGCCAGGCTGTGATTTGCAATATAATAAATAATCCTCCTAAAATTCACTTAACTTTCACTCTACCTAATGTGAGGCTTCACAGATTGTAGAGAATATGCTTTGTGTGACACAACATGAGAAAAAAAAATAGATTTTTCAGGTCAGTAAAAAATGTTCCCAGAATCCTGGTAAATACTGCAGAATGTATTGTATTTGTATTTATTGTGTTTATGTATTTGTTTGTTTGTCACATGCCAGCAGAATTCTACCAAACATTCACCTCAGATACTTAGCAATGTCTACAAAATTATAACTGTGTTTTCGGGTGGGGAATGCAAAGTGACGATTCACATTTAGAAATCTGGTTTCATGAGAAAAAAAAGAAAACAGGAGATGAAAGTGCTGGCATTATTTATTCACTTATTATCATACAATCTGGACTAAGTCATAGGAAGAGAAATTTTTATGAGCAACTTAAAAATAGTGAGATATAAATGGAAATAATAATGGATAATAATAAATGGTAATTAGCAGTGTTTTTCACTGTAATGTCATCTTTTTTCCACAACTATACAGCATCTTAAAGAAACAGGTTATGAATTCTGAACCCTTGATTATTTTATTCACACAAGTGAATGAATAGTTCATCCATAAAAAATGTGGGCCTTCCTTTGAGTAAGTGCTCCCTAACATGAAATATAGGGTTCTCATTTGGCATAAGAGATGAGCCCTCTAGTATTTCTGTGTGGGGTATGTATTGCTAAACCTCACAGAGCAGATGAGCAATAAAAAGGATAAATACCTTGCAGATCTGGTTACATTTTTTTTTTTTAAAATAGGAAGGGTAGAAATTTGAACTGATAGTGAAATTGTACTAAATGCTTTGTGAAAACATATTAATTTTCACAAATGGTTCTCCCTTTGTGAAAGTTCATCATACTTATTTATATTTGTTTTCCATCATATTTTGTTTCACCAGAGGTAAACTTCTTTTAAGAATCGAAAATTACTTTCCAGAAAGTTTTGGGCTAGTGGTGACTCAAGCAAGAATAATATGACTTACCTATTGAACAACAGAGAACAGTGAGTTGGTCATTGCCTTTAATGTATCTTCTGGATTTTAATCATGGCAAAAGTCAAACTTTCTGATTCCAGACAGTGTAGTTTATTCTGTAACACCAGACAAATCTCTGCCTTTCTCACTGTCACCTTATAGAAGAGTAGTAGAGGTGAGCCTTGCAAAAGTTGTCTGTAAATTACTGTACAATTTGTTTCAAAAATTTTTATACCGAATAATTATTATAATTTATTAGCTACAATTAGAATTAATTTAATTAAATTTGCATTGTATCACAAGCAGTTGCATTAGTGCTACCGCTGATAGGAAATATCAGTTGGGGTCTAAAGTGGTTTTACTCATTCACAAAGGGGAAGCAGATAAAAGAAAAGTATTTGTTTTTCTTTTTGCTGCTTTATCTATCAAAGTCTTAATTTAAGACTTAAAGGCAAGAAGAATAAAAGTGAAGTATACATAAATGTTGAACCAAGGCCCAGAAGTTAAAGACCTTTTTGCCTTTGAGAAGTTATGTTTACAATTTTTCTGACTTTTCATGGCACAGGGTCTGAAGAATGCTGTACAAAAATGTCTGTTCCCAAAAGGTTCTCAAACACAGTTTGCAGCATGGTGAATTTGGGGGAGGTGAAATAATTATCAAAGTTACAGGCTTTTACTCCTAACTGAACCAACAAATCTTTTAAAGTGAATTTCCTAAAGATTTCAGCATCATTTTCTTTCCCATTACCCATTAGCCCTCTACTACTGAAAGTGTAAATTTAATTGTTGAAGGAAAATTTTCTTCTGCCTGATTGCAGTTTGCAAACCTACTACAAACTAATCTTGGAAAAAACATCAGTTCACTCTCAATAGAAGGTAGAGAAGAATTATCAATAGCACCTCATTTCCGCTCTATCAGTGGGAGATGACTTTTGTGCACAGCAATAAAAGTATTCCTCTGATCTTTTGTGAGTATCTTGAGACCAAAAAGGCAAGTCACAGGTGACAAAAGGTTGGGGCTTGGCCCTTCACAGTGATGGAAATGAGTATTCTTGTTTTGAGAAGAGGTGTGTTTCCCTTTGGGCTGAGGACAATTTCCATTTGCATTACCTTTAGGATGTGGCTGGGTTGGCTGCTAAGGGAGCTCACTGTGCCAGCAGGCAGAAGGGGGAAGCTCTGCATGGGCTCCAGGCTCAACAGGGAACATTTCAGACTCAACAAAAAAGGTTTTCTTTGTAATGCCAATGGGACATCTTTAGAGGACCAGGTAGTTGTGTCTGAGTCTCAGGCTGGAGGCTTTGCTGGAAGTCCAGTCCACCTCCACAAGGTGCACATCCAGCCCTCCAGCTTGTGATGTACTGCCACACAGGTCAGAGAGGCTCTTACCTCGTGGCACTGGGGGTGCAGCCTGGCATGCCAGAGGTGAATGTTTATGTCTTTATGGACCCAGCCATCCTCCTCCCCTGTTATTGCCCTTCTGCAAATGCTGCCTTTTTCTCTCATCTCAGTACTGGAGTGGAGAGCAGGAGTTTAAGCATCTTCCCACTGCAGAATAAAGAAAGAAATCAACCACAAACCACGTCAAAAGCACAAATCTAAAATGAAATCATCTTGGAGAAGAAAACTAAACATTATGTGTAGAATTTTAATATCTTGAAAGAGGATGATGATGATGATTCTTGGTGCAAAACAGGAACATAAAAGATTTTCTATTCTCTCACTAGACGTTGATTCTATGAGAGAGGGTCAGAAGGTGACACACACACTGAAAGAGAGAGGAATTTCCCTTGCAGTGACCACGTGTTTGCTGAAGGAAATGTAAACAGAGAAAAAAACACCTGCATTTTTTATATTTAAAGAAAAGCAAAGCATAACAACAAATCTTAATTCCTTAGGTTCTAACATTTTGGAAGCAAAAATTGTTCAGTTCTAATTCAGTCTCTTCAAAAAAAGACTTTTGTTACCAAGGTTACTTTTTGGACCAAAATTAGATATCTGATTTACAAACACATTTTTAACTATACTGAAAGTGCTAGTGAATTTATACATTTGTTTTGAATTTTAAACTATGCTGTCTAAACAGCAATGTCTAAAAAGTAGGCTGCCCTTTTTGCTCAGTCATTTATGTTTCTTACGGCTGCTAGGATGATCAGTTGTGCTACTGTAATTTAGAGAACCATCCAAAGAAACTGGAGACCCATTAACTTTGGTTTAACAAACTTACTAGAACAAACTTACTTAGAATGGTAAGGGCTGTTCTGAGAAACAGTATAAGCAATTCAGACTTTTTCCAACTATGCAGATACCTCGTTGCTATAAAGATATGATATTAAAGGATCAAAAACTTTTAATGCACTCTTGCCAAATTATTATTTGACTTTCTTTTCATGGCTCTCTAAAATGCAGGGAGATTTTTTGTGGGCACTTAGTACTCAAGTCAAAGTAGTCAATTAGCATGATCGTGCTAATTCTATGATGCCTGAAGAGCTTCCTAAGTTCTAAAATAACTTTCAACGGTGGTGAGTATTTAAATAATAGATTTTTGAATTATAAAATAATCTACCATTTAAACTAAGAATTGCATGAGGAAAGAATAAACTTGAACTTTCTGGATTTTGCTCTGGAGCTTTCAGAAGCAAAGTGAAGTCTTGGAAGGACACATTTTTCCATAAAAACATCTTGAAAACCACATGGTAAACTTCTCAAGGTTTGATTTGTCTCCTTTTTCATGATGCATAATGGAATTGTTTCTGATATCATGACATGATGCAGGTAGAAAGTGGTTTCCTGCCTACTCTTCCCACTAGCAATTGATTCCAAAGAATTTCTGAACATGGAACTGGGTAAAGACTGCAAATTGTCCATTAGACTGCCATTGTGAGACATTTCTTTGCATATTGCACTTCATTTGACTTAGCTTACATTTTCCTTATAATTCTTTCCATTTTCAGATTATTGAGGAATATTGCAGTTTTCCTTTAATCCTAAAGTCCATTTTTTATCTAATTTTTCTTCTTGTATATTTGTATTTTTCCTAGAAGCCTTAAAGAACTACCTGCACTATTAAAAAAAAAAATACTCACAGTACTTGAGTATGACTTTAACACTTGGCTCAGCATTCTTCCCCCTTGTGCCACAAGTGAGATGGAATAAAAAAACAGCCCACAGTGGATCTGAACCAACAGGATCAGAGCTGTTACCCAATTTGATTATCTCCCAGACTCACTCACACGTTGCCATCCCCAGGTCTGTGTTTGCTAAATTTTTACTTCCCTCTGGGAGGTCGAGTAGAAGTCATGGTGGTCACCCCTTTGCATTTTGACACTGGGTCTTCTTTCTGGAACCATTTTCAGTATCTACATAGTCTATGTGCAGAAGACAAACAGATGAGCAGCCATGTACTTGCTAGTTGTATTTAACTCCTCTTTGTTAACTGGAGGATTCAAGATGTGCTACTTTTATTCAGCCCAGGTGTTACCAAAATTTACAGCCAGCCTATAAAGACTGCAGCCAGCAAGTAGCAGGCTTCTGCTTGAAAGTTCAAAAGTTCAGTTTCAGACATTCACCCACACACCCGATTATCTGTTCCTTGTTTGCATTCAAATTTTAAACTATTTTTTTTCACCTACATGCCATTTTCTAACTTGCTTCAGCTAATGTGCTTTTGCTGACTTTCTCTGCATTGCAATTGTTAAGAGAAGTGGGACTTTAAGCCACGTGTCTTAGTCTGACCTTGTCTGGTCCAGAGCATTCTCCACACTGGCTTTTGTCAGGTAAAATGGAGGATATTTAAAGACCTTAGAAAAGCAACCTCCCCCACTCAGGCCACACATCCCTCGAGGTGGGGCTGCCCCAGCCACTACGGACCTGCCGTGGTCCTCAGGCTTTCAAGCTCCCCATAACAAGGGAAGAACTTGACTCATGTTTCAAAACCTGATAAGTAAAACAAATTAAACTTATTCTGTGGTAAGATATGCTTGAAGGACTTGTGCTTCATACCTGTGGAACTGTGTGTTTGCAGTAAGACTGTAACTGCAGGCTTAAACTACACTTCAGTGGCTATCATGTGAGGATGTATCTGCGAATACTGATATTGCATTTACTAACTGAAGAATCACGTAAAGACATAGGAGAAAAAAAGGGGGGGAAAAAACCCTACATATTTATTTTCCTGATCATAGTTAACAAGTGACACCCAGGGTACAAAACAAAACCATACAGAGCCACCTTTATCTGCACAGATAACTTTACGTGGGTCTGTGGTCAAATCCCACAGGGGCTTTACTGTAAAGCTCACTAAGAAAACACATTCATTCATGTCTTTGATGGCTAACATTCTTGCCACATAATATTTCTGGATTTTAATTTTTTTCCTGTAATAATGTTCACAGTCTTCACAGATATTTCACTGGTCAAAAAACGAAAAGAAGGGAGCAAAAATGAAATAAAACACCATGAAAAGAGGGAAACAAATGGAATGGGATATAAAAATTCAGGACATCTATGTTTGATGTTATCATTAAAAAAAAAAAAAAACAAGAAGAAGGAGGAGGGAGAGATGGATGACAAAGTGAAAAGAAAAAAATGCAGCTACTCTTTTATGTGAAGATTACATTTAAAAATAACCAACTAACAGTCTGCACTTTTCAAAAGACTGACGTCCTGAAACGCATTTAGATTGATGCAGCCTGAGCCTGAAGTTCTCTTGCTGAGTAAACAGTCAAGTGTTCTTAATAGGAATTGCAGTTTCTCGACATCTGTTGGGGAAAAGGGAATGGTGAAACAACAATTTAGATTGAGATTGGTTTTGTTAAATGCATTTAAATTCCAAGATTAGTGGTGTTCTTTCTTTTTCAATTAGCATTTACTTGCAGAAAGGTTACAGATGAAGGGGCTGAGAAAGAGTTCTTTGGGGGAGGGGGTTAGCTCCCAGGGCAGTACAGAACACACTAAAACGTGTAACACAGACTAGCACAGGACTTTAACATAAACTTACAACTTATGCAAAAGTGAGTGCCTTTGAAAAGCTCTGTGAAGGAGCAAAAAAATTAAAAGAACAATAACCGTGACTTCACTTTGTTGAGCTCCTAAGCTGGAATTCATATATGAAAAAATATTATTATTGCCTTTCAAAGGAATTTTCCAGCCCATTCATTTTGCAATTCCCCATGCTGATTAGACTGAGAGAGGAATGTGACTTCTTAGGGGTCACAGAAAGGTAAAAAGAAAAGAAGGTATAAGAAATGCCCTATCTTCTTTCTGCTTTTCAAAAATCAATACTTTATGACTTTTGTCAAGAAAAGGAAGATTCTTTTAACCCAGCGAAACAGTTGTTGCCACTTAAGGGAAACTGCAATAATAACAAAATCTGGAATGTTCTGAATTATCTTGCCCTGTTTTGCTCTGGAGCGTATGTCAGGTCTTGAGTCATCGTTCCAGAGCGAGGCTGCTGTAACTGCTTTAATTTCAGTGTAAAGACGAAGTGATGAAGAAAACTCCAAAATACATACCATGCACAGGATTTTTTACCCCCAGTATCATACATTTTTTCAGGATATGAATTTCAATTAATTCTGTCTATTAGATAGAATTTTATCCTGTATAACTTTTGACTGTTCTATGTTGCTTTGGTTTTCTAAGATATTTATCACTGTTCTTTTAAATATTTGTGATCATGTTGTTGTGTTTATTTTCTTCATTCAGAGCATTTTGGGTTATTATTCTTTTTCCTTAGCCACAGACAAAGCAGTCAGAGCTGAACAAGGATGGTTCAGTCCCTGCTTAAATACCTGTGAAATATTGGGATGTGCAAAACAAGATAAACCTCAACCCATTTGGAAAACCAAAGAAAAGAAAGAACTGGATAGATGCTTCTTTTTTTTTCTATCTCTGCAAACTCAAACAATGTTTTAAGCACTTCTTCAAAAGCATCCATAAATCAACAGGAAGTCCTCTTGTCTTTGCTGCTTAGATGCAAGAAGGACCGTAAGGGGCAATGCTCATGTTGGCACAGATGAGATGTGTTTGGTGTTCTCTCTGCTGGTAATGCAGTGTCATCCTACAGGAGTTCATTTTAAATTTCTCTCTGGACACTTAAAACTAGCTGAGATTGATTGCACTATTTATTGATCTTATTTATATTGTCTTGGTGATTTCAAGCTAATGCTAATCTGATGAAGTGCAGATGAAGTAGTCTGTGGTGGTTAGCACTGAGTACTTCATTGCACAGAGCTGTTAAAGGACTGGTGTGGACAGAAAGTATGAACAAGTGCACAGCTGGTCCTGTGGAATGTGTAATTCTCCAACCACAAGTAGATGTGATCACAAAAGACTTTTCAGGAAACTGGGCTTTGGACTTATGCTCTTCCAAAGGCAGAGTCCCACACCCTTTCCTTTCTCCTTCTCAGAAACCTTCCCTTTTTTCTGTGTGTATCTCACAGACAGTAGCAGTCATGTCCTCTGCATTCTGCTTAACACCACGATTTCCAGCAGACCTCCCCATCATATGTAAGTGCCACTCAGCCTGCCACCTCATTTTGCTGCCACCTCCCTTGGGTATTACAGCTATGCCCACGGTGTGACAGCCTGGTCACCTCCTGCAAAGCCAGGACTGTTCAGTGGGCGACAGGAAATGTTTTAGTGTTGCAGGTCATGCAGGCACCACGACATCTGAGGACCAGGCACAGAGCCTGCTTGTTTTGGAAGAAACATGTAGTAACTACAGCTTTTCTTCTGCAGCAATCTTGATCCACACTTCAGGACTCTTTTTCTGTTTTCTTGTATCTCCTATCACATAAAAGGTTTAGTTAGGCAAGTTCTACTCCTGCAGCTAGTTTCACTATTGCTATATAAAATAAAGGCTGCAAGTTCATCCCTTCAATTATTTTGTGCAATGTAAATAGTCAAAATAATTTGCAAAGAAAAAAACATTTCACCGCAAAAAAAAAAGGAAGCTGTTAAGTCCTCTGTGTTAAAGTAGAACTAGTCTGTCTCCTCTTAAAAAAAACCAAAGGAAAAAAATAAAGAAAAATCTTTAAGTAAGGTTGGGATGACCTTTCAATTTCCACATAAAAAGAAGTGTTAAAGGAACTCTACCACAGCAGCTGTATCTCCAGGAGGTGGTCTGTTGCAGCTATATTGCTCAAACATATGGGTTTTTTAACTTCTACCCTGTCCTGGGTGCAGTAGGATTTATATAAGGAGAAAATCGTAGTGTACAACATTTCTGTCCCGACCTTGTAGGGAAAAGGTGATCCCTGGTTTTACCCATTTTCCTGCCATGGAACAGATAATGTAGGTGTTCAGCCACCACAAAAAGGATAGATATTGTTTCACATCAGGTTAGTTCACTCACTGCTTTAAAGTGGACTTTTAGTCAGGTCTCTGGATTTATTGAGCCTGTTCAAGTCACAAAATATTGCATTTTATATCATGGCAAAACAGTCTGTGAATACTCTAAAGATTAGACACACATTGACAGATAAATATTGCTTTGCAGGCAGCATGGCATGCAGTCCTACTTGGGCAAGCACAGTGAGCAGTTTTGGATTTCTTCCTGCCTGGGAACTAGCTGAGCCCCAGTGATGTTCCTGCAGCTGGGGAAGGACATGCTGCTGGACATGAAATATTCTTGCCAGTAGCTCTGGGGATCAAGTCCTGATTGGGTCAGCTTTACTCATTTTAGACATACCGGGAGTCTTCCCAAGGAGAAGTTACCCATGTGCAAAGATACTTAACTTTTTCTCAAGCCAGTGGCTCAAAAGGATGAAATGTAAAGAACTGAAAGAGGAAAAACAGTTTTCCACATAAAGAAGGAGTTTTGGCACAATGAGTTACAGTTTTTTACACAGATTCCTCTCAGATGAATTGAAAAGAAACACAGACAGAAATGCCTGAAGAGAAGAAGCTGAGGAGGCAGAAAACTGAACCTGAATGAATCTGAGTCTGGAATTTGTACATGTTGTCCCGTTTAGTTTGCTTGGGGCTGAATTTATTGCATATTAAAGGCTTTAATCAAATGCTCTGGGTCATACGAATGTATTTTTAATGCTTTTATGGTGTGGCATGTTCTAAGGAAAAAGTGTCATCCCACATATATCACATTTGTCTAAATTTGCATTCTCCCAGATGGCCACATTTATTGACTTTGTGAAGTTAACTGTCTCTCCCTGCTTCCAGCCAATCAGGGTTGCTGGAAGATCAAAGAAAGTGAATCCTTTATTGTTTCATCTACTGCTGAGAATGACCCAAAACCAAAATCTCTTGACACCAACACCCCCAAATGTCAGTCCCAGATTAGCACAGAAAGTTCCTGGCCCAAATTCCATTTTCAGTTTTTGCAATTTCCATGAGACTGAAAAATATTTTACCTGTGAACATGAGCTCTTCTCTTGCTATCACGTTATCTTCAACCTCCAATATTAATCACATTTAGAGGTAAATAAAAAGCCCTTTTTCACACCTGCTGAACAAACAAACTTTCCAGCTATTATTCCAAATATACAAATTTATAATTATGTGAACTAGAATGCAAGCAAAGTACCTCATTCCATGCATTCCTCTAGGATGCTGAACTTTAAAGAAATTTCAGGAGAAATTTTGTTCTGGTCCTTCTGAGAGCTACTTTTGCAGCTATCAATCTTTATTAATCAAAAATACACAAAATTCAATCAAATATATTTCTTTTAAATGAAGCTAAAGGAAAGTGAACAACAAAATACCCACCATCTAGGCAGCTGCCAATTTCTTTTCTAAGTGTTTAATCACTGATTTTTTTAAGTCCAAGTGTAATAGTATGGAAATTTAATCATCATTTCTATTAGTACAACTGCTTGAGAGGGTCTCAAAGATATTTCCTTTCACTTTAGTTTGCCCTGTGGATAAGTAGAGCACTTTGGTTCTGTATTGATTTGTCTTTTACTGTACTGATCACCTTTCATTTTCAAGCATTCACCTTCCATTCATGAGCATTAAATCCCTATTTAAAAGAAATAATGGAACTGGAATGGTAGCTCAATAGGGCAATGATCAGTGGAAGAACCCAGATGACTTTATCTGGGTCAGAACTTTATTTCATTAGGTTGAACAGTGATTTGTTGCTTTCCCCTGCTCTGTCTCTCAGGCTGTGACAGGCTTTCCCTCTCCCTAAGGATGTGAAGACCAGCTGCCTTAAGCTAAGAGAAGAGGAAGGGAAAGAAAGTGCATTTGTAAAGGACACTGGTCTACACGTGCAGTTTGCAGCATATAAAAGCCCCCTGTGTGTGAATATGGGCTAACACATCAGCACATGTCTGTTTTGAAATGAAGAGCAGCAGGTACATTTTGACACAAATTCAAATCAAACGTGTGCCTTTGATATCATACTGGCAAAACTCGATCATATGCTTTGCTAATCGAGTGTGCCGAGTCTCCTATGCTTATGTTTTTTGGAATTAAATTGCATGACTGTGCTTTGCTCTGTAAAATGTGTAAATGTGTAAATTATGTCAGGACAGATTGCAAATGCCAGTTGAAGAAATAAAAAATATGCTGCACTCATTGTAAAGAGTGCAGGGGTGTGGCCTGGGAGATGGTGAGAAGGGGTTAATGCCTCCTAGCAAAATTCCTGGAAGAAACAGATTGATTTATTAACTGTTATTTGTATTACCACTATTAACAGCTCAGCTAAGAAACACCAGAAAATCCAGAAAACCCCATTCAGGACTCAGAGCTGGCAAAACTGTACTCTATCAATAAATGTAGAGTCATGGTTTCTACCTGGAAGACTTTGCTGTACTGGAGTCAAGATGGAATAGGTGACTGCAGTGAGCAAAGGCAGAGTGCCTGAGTGGAAATGGCACTGAGTTGTATGTTGGCCCTGTTTCAAGGGAGCACTTAAATAAGAACTTAAGACCATTCCCTCTAAGAAATAGCACTTAAGCAGAAGCTTATGCACATTAATGAACAGGAATGTGCCCTTGAAACAGGGCCAATATATACAGCTTGCTTGATACTTTATATTTACATATATGGAATTATTTGATCATCTTTTAATGTATTTTAATTATATTTTAAATATCGAATTAAGTCAAAATTCCCTCTGTTCTCTCACTGTTTATCTCTTTTCCTCATTCTTTCTCCCATAAAAAAATTACTTGGGATTACTGTCCACATACTCCCCTGGTCTAATGTCAGATCTTATTTAAAAGGGATCCCGAAAACCAAGGATTTTATTTGAAATCAAGGATCATGTTGTAGATCTCAATAGATTGCTTCCTCTTTCAAAGTTTGATCTTTCTCATTTTAGGGAGACAACAAATTTCTATTCCCATTTAAATCAGGATCAAGCAAGAATTTTTCCCTGAGTTCAGCTATATTAACATACATCCCACTGTGCCATGGAATTGTCACCCAGGAGTGATCTTGCACCTCTTAGATGAGATTCATTTAAATAGGTATCAGATGACTGTGCTGAAGCAGATATGAGTTGATTGTGAGATCAATTTAAGCATATGTCATTCAGAGCACTGGGAATAAATACACTGATTTTACAGACTGTCTTTTTTAGTTCCAGCTATTTGTTTAAGTGGGTCGTGTTTAACCTAAAGAGTTATATAATCACTTCTGTGCCTTTATTACTGAATGTTTAATATTTTATCATCAAACGTATTTCATAGTGATATTTGAACTTTTTGCTTTGATGGCCTGAACTTCAGAACAGTACCTTTTCAAGAAAGGGAAAAATCCTTTAAAAACAATGTGGAAAAAAAAAAAAAGGTATTCCAAGGAAAGGCCTTTGCTATAAATAACTCTGATTAGATGCAACCTAGTATTACCAAATTTCTAGAAGCTATAGATTAAAGTTTCTCAGGGTTTATTTTTCAAACAAGGATGTGTATGTCTCTGTGTGATGATTTTCATTCCCCCAGAAGCAGAACAGACTTGTTGCTTCACAATGAGCTTCCAAATTGGTGCAAAACTCCTTCACACAGCCAAATGTCCATTTGAGCAACCAGACATATGGCCTGGTTCTACATTTGAGAACCTGGATCCACACAAAATTTATATTTATTTGTATAGTGCTGAGTAAGATAGAATACATAAGATAGAATACATAATTGTAAGGTATGGAGGTTGAGGGTAGCATATGCAGCTTACAATTATACTGTGTAAAAAATGCCCTCTACAGTATTAAAACCTGGGTATTGTCCATGACTTTCCAAAGCCTTGATATTGGAGTAATTTCCATATATTTCACGCAAGAAAAAGAGAGAGAGTAAGAAAATATGAACAGCATCTGTAAGAAAATCTAAATATCCTGCGTGTCTTAGATCACCCTAGAGAGGAGTGCTGCAGCCCTTGGAGACAGACTGGAACTACTGAACATGTGCCACTTCATTTCCAGTAACCCATGAAGAGCACCAGCAGCCACAGCTTCAGGGACAAAAGGGCTTTGTCCTCTTCCTGCCACAGTCTGCCATCAATCCAATGGTCTGACTGCTTAAAGACCAGGTGCTTCTTGCCATCCAGATAAGAGGGGAAATTCCCATACTCTTCCATTCAATTAAGGTAAGGTGGCCCTATAGTAATTTACCAGACCTATAATAATACATATATATTTCATCTTTTATCTTCAATTTAGGTAATGTAACAATCAAGCTGACTATCTTTCTGAAATACATTATTATGTGAAGAATATTTCATCTCACATTTCATAATGTCAGGTGTTTTCCTTTAACCTCTGGAGTCTGATTCACGTTATAGCTTTGGTGATTACATATTGCCTATGCCAAATCCTGTCCTATCATTAAGAAAGGCTATATTGTTTGACTTTAGGTCTAAAACCTACTCTGTGGTGCTCCTCTTATTTCACTGGGGTTCATCAGCTACCTCTGGAGCAAGCTTCATTTTAAAAAAGGAGTTGGATGAAGGTGATGGGAATACATGGGAAAATGTTATGTCACAGAGATTATCTGAGCTACTATAGTAATAAAAATGTATTTGCCAAGGATGTCTACTTAGGAAATATATTCTGGAACAGAACATTTGAATAAGTTCAGAAGGCTCTGCATCCTTTTAGTCAACCAGAAACAGTATAAGTAGAGAATTTCAAATATAAAAATAATGGAATATCTTTCCTGGGAAAGATCCTGAAAATCTGGATATCGTTCAAACTGCAAATTCTTGCAGACTTCAAAAACTCTGAGAAGAACATGTTATGTCAGCTTGGTCAAATCAGTTAATTTTTATACTTTTATATTATAATTATGTGATGGATTGTGACAGAGAGAATAAAAAATCTTTTCTGAAATGCCACTTTGAAATTAAAGAACTAAAATATTTTGGTTTGAGAACAGTGTGATTTATTGGGATTTGCATGCTTTTATTTTCATGCAACTCCACATGCTTGTATATTCATCTTCTTTCAAAAAGCTTTATATTTCAGCTGAACCGCATATTTCAAAAGAAAATAATATTGTTTCTTACACCTATGCTACCTTGAATCACATTTCCTGTATTTTCTACAAAACCAGCATAATATTTGCCTTTGAAAATCTGACTTTTTGATGGTTAACAGGTCCCATTAGAATTTTTGGCCCTTCAGTCACAGGTCTGGCACCATGTCTCTCTTCTCAAAATGCCATTTCAGTTTGCTTTGACAAATGAAATTTATTGGTGTATTATTATTAACTGGGAATATCTACCATATTTTGTCCCTTGATCAAAATCATTCATTTCTCTTGACAGCCTTCAGGTGGCACTGAAGATGAGAAGGAAGAAAAAAAGGGGATATTTTCTCCCCTTGTAGTTATAAACCTACAGTTGTGCTTTAAAGAAAATTTGGTTCTGTTTGTATGGTCTTTACTGAAGGGGCTATATGGAGTTCTGTGGCTTCACATATGCATTCCCATACATTCCCTTACAGAAGATGAAACATGACACTTCCTTTGTAAAGGGTCCAAGAATCCTGCCCCTAATCCATAGATTTCATATGTATGTAATCAACTTTTATTGGTTTTGTGAGGATGAAGCTTCCCCTTCCAAAGTGAGCACAATACAAACTTTGACAGTGTCATTAATAACGAACTGTCTGGCTCAGACAAGCAGGGGAAGTCTACAGAAAGCTTTTCCCCCCGTGCTTTCCGTGCTATTTGGGTAGTGTACTCTTGCTATGGCACACTTGCTGTGTCAGACCCCAAAATGCAAACTGCTTGGGAAAAGAGAAAGCTGGTAAAAAATAAAACAGCAGAGCTGAAAAACGTTGAGGGTTTCCTAAGTATCTCTTTCTCCTGCTGATGGTGAAAACCTTTGGGGTCACGATAGTGAGCCTAATGAAGACAATGGCAAAGAGCCAAATGATCACAGTGGCACTAAATCAAATCATTTGATGGGCAAATTCTTAGGATTGGTGTTTTGAAGCTTTGATGGTTTTTCTTCAGAAACTCCCCTCTGTCTGAAGACCAGAGGGACCCTGTTTGGAAATTCAAATGAATTTTGGGGCTCTTTTTAGCATAAAAAATGCAGTCCATCCTTTCAACTCAGAGGCAGTCAGAGCTGTAAATATTACAAAATGACCCCAAGATTTTTTGGAAGCAAATATTCTATTTGGGTATTAATTCATTCAGATCTCCAAATAAAAAATACCAAGCACTGGATATTGTTCTCAGCAAATAGTTGCTTGAAACATAAGCCAATAAAAAACATAGCAAAGAATCACTTCTGCATTCCAACATAACACACTCTTCCTTTCACAATCACTAGGATTTTAAAGCTATTCTTACTAAATACTAACCACATCTAGGTGAAAAAAATAACTTTAGTAATACTCTCATGTCCATTGAAAAGTAATATTAATGATTGTTAATTTTGCATAAGTAATCATGTAGAAGCCAATTTAGTAAAAGATAGTATTTTTGAGGAGGCCTTTCTAAGTTACATTTTCTTGCTTTTATATATAACTTTCTGTATTCTAAAGATCATAAATTTCATGGGTAACATCTTCACCAGTGCACTTAATGCACTAAAAACTTATGGCTTCACCAATGCACAAAGTTGGATGTTAATTCACAAGCTTTTTTGTGAATATTTTAAAAAATTTTCTTCTTAATCTTGAAAATTTTTGTGGAAATATAAATTTATTTCATAAGTGTATAGATAACCTCTCTTAGATACAGTCTCAATGTTTAACCACTTTTCTTGTGAAAACTTTTCTTTGTACTTAATTGAGTTTTCCCTTACTCTTAAGTCCCTCATCCTTTTGTTGCAAGTCTCTGAGAAAAAACTCACTTCGTCTTCTCTGTCTTCCCTTTAGCTGCATCTGAGCTGCATGTGTGCTCTAGCTGGACTCCCTCTTTAGCCTTTTCTTCAGAAAGTTTAACAAAAGAGCTCAATTACCATCTCTTCATTCATTTTCAGCTCCATCCCCTTATTAGCTGGGTAACTCTCCACAGGTTTAGTGTTTCCCTTCTGGAACTTTATCTTGACTGAATATACAAGCACAACTACCATACATCTTCATGCATCTGTTTCAAAATTATGAATATACTTCAATTTCTCAGGATACCCTTTTATGATATTTTTCTTCAAGTTCTTTTATCTAACCCTCATTTTGACAGTTCATAATTATTTTTTTCTCTCAAGAAAATAGTCTCCTTGCTGAACCTTTTTCACATTACTCACTATTCAAAAGTTGCTACAGATGTCACTCAGAACAGTCTCTTTTTGATCAGATTCTAAGTTTTCATCCTCTGATTCACAGATGTGGCAAAACAGTGAAGCTCCCTTATCTCAAATGTAACTTCTATAATGAGAGGACAGCAAGACCCTGCTTAGCACTGTAATAACTGACTAATGATACTGAGTGCTCCACTTCAGTTTGAAGGTTTTGCAAATATTGTCTATTGTGGTATCTTACAGTGTGCACAGAAATGTGGAGGAACCCTCTATAATTAGTTACTGTTGAGAAAATAAAGTTGATAGGATTTAAATTATTTTGACTGATTTCCACTGCAGAAACCTAGGGTTTCCTTCCACTAATCTTGCTCTCCAGCTTGAAATGGGACAAAACTGAGGCAGAGTAAATGGAAGGTACAAGCTGCAACAGTTTGAAACATTAAAATTAAATGAACAGATGAACAAAATAAGCAGAAATTTAAAAGGGCTATTGAGTGGCCATACTTTTGTGGATAAATACTTTTGTGAGTGCCTTGCTTCAGTTGTATGTTCACACAGCCAAACAAATGGAAAATTATTCTACTTTGTAGAATAAGGAGAAGCAGATAGAATATGAAACATATATATTGCAATCTCCCACTAGGTAAAGTTTTCTAAATATAAAGACAAATGCTTCCCACATAAAAGGCAAAGAATTTAAATTTTTTTTTCACCTTCTTTTATTTATTTTTTGCAGTTCCTTCAACTCTGACATTAAGATCACAATGGTCACCTTCTTGTTAGTCATGTTTCTGAGCTTTTCACCACTTATATATGTTTCAGTGTAAAAAAAAAAGAGTAAGATAATTCATTGAAAAGAGGAAAGACTTTGACTTTCTGTTTTTTAAAATGTTTTGTATCTGTATACATTCAATCCATGTTAATTTACACTTTAAAATTTCACTAATATTAGTTAATGGACAACCATAGAAGAGCACAAGAAAATATCATTTCCTGAGATGAGAGTTAGAGACAACAACTGGTCCCAATTCATTTGGGACTGAAAGTTTCATCTGAGGATCTTATAATCTCTTTCTAAGGATTAAAATCGTTTTTACATATGCTTAACATCATAGTTCACGAATTGCCTCAGAAATCTTTTTAAACTGGATGTTTTTTACATTGTCCAGACCTAAACTGCAGAGTTCACATTATCTGAAAATCTCCATGACTCAGTATTATCAAATGTAAATTTCTCACATTAGTGAAAAAAACAACAAATGACAACACCTTGCTTCAACAATTTTTCATTGCCATCAGATACCAAACAGCCTTAGCACTGCCAACTTGATCAGCATAGATTATTAATTATGATACTGCTGGTACAGTTCAATTTAATCAGAAAAGAACATCAAGGAGTCCAAGAAGTAGGGTATATAATGCAATTTATCTTTGCCTTGTACTGATAGGGATAACAATGATTTGCAAATTGGTTCAGCTACAAATACACAATTAAAAAGAGATAAATATCAAAAGATATGCCACATTTTCAACTCAAAGCCAAAAGTGCAGGTCTTAATCTTAGTAGTCAGTTTTAAAATCATGAGTTAATTCTTCCTTTGATGTGCACGCTTAACTCCCATTAAAATTAATGGGGGTTACACATGCTCATTGAGGAAGAAATAGACCCCATAGTGTGTATATTCTTCAAATAATAAAGATTTGGTAATTACTATATTATTTGTTCATTAATTTTCAATTTATCTTGTAAATGTGCACTCTTTGTGATCTTAGGTCCAATTATATAGAGTAATTTGTGGAAAAAGGTCTAGTGGAGCATTATCCTCTTAAAGGACATGAGGTTTTATAGCTCACATTGACAGTGCTCTAATTCTCAAACTATATCTCTTGCAAAATACACCAAAACAAGAAAATTTTACTCTAGCAGCCAAATTCTTTGTCTCTATGTCATCCATGTTCCCTTTAAATCCCTTTGTATAGACTATTGCCTTCAACCATCTTTGGAAAGGCCATTTTCCTTTAATTAGTCAGCGGCCAAAAGCAAGATTTTTAAAACATCTGATAATAAAATAACTACAAGTTACTGCAACACAATCTGTGGACAAGAGACAACAGTTTTTTAGATTGATAGTGAAGGTCTGGCCTCTACAGACTCAAACCTCCTCCTAGATAAGACTCTACTTGAAGCATATTACCTGATATTAACATGGCCTGAACAATTTTTAAAGCAGTCTCTAAATTCATACAGCCTGAATTCTCAGTGTCATGTTTTCTAGCGTTTGAAGATGATTATACAAGTTAATAAATGTGTTCTCTTTGGGAGCTTTTAGGTCTTTTTCAAGATACAATATTCCCTTCCTGACTTGATTCTCTCTTTAAAAAATCCTTCCCTAGTTCTCTTACACAGTTTTTCTTCCTTAAGTACTTCCCAAAAAAACCCCTGTAAGTACTTATATTCTCCTCCCACTCACCTATTTTCTGGAACCGTGTCCTTCCCACTCCCTTTTTAACATAAAACAAATTTTCAGTGCCTGATTTTAGGCTTATTCAGTACAAATCAAGTACACAGAGTTATCCAATGATGAAGCATTTTCTTTACGCTCACCAAAGTAAATTCAGGTTCCTTGGGCCACCTGGATGTGTTTGTGCCATTCCTACAATGCATTAATAATGTGGATGTTCACCAAGTGATTTGTTTCACCACTGGTTGAGGTAGCACAGATGCTGTGATCTAGTGTTCATATCAGGTAACTCACAACAAGTCACTGTGTAAAAGTCATAAAAGTGTGAAGCAGTTATGGTCTCTAGCCAATGTGAAGCAAGGAGATCTCATGGAAGGTACCATTTTCCAGCAGAAGTTTCCTACTTGTCTTCAAGAAAGAGGTTGATGGTTAGGTTCAATGAAAGCTGAATTCATGGGATTAAATTCTATCTTGTGACTAGACATCAGGAAGACAGGAGAAATTCAGGGGGCCTTGAACAGCCATTTAGGGGCAAGGAGGAGAAATTTGTAGTACCCAGTGTAGAAAGAGATATATCAATGCCATTTTACTTACATATTTTATACACAAGTAGCACAAAAATTAAAGACATCATGATTCTGGGGAGTCATTGAGGGTTAAGGAAAGACCCTGGAAATTTTCTAAGCCTACGAGAATGGAAGGACAGGGACACAACACTGAAGTAACAGAATTTATTCTAAGAGTAAGCTGCAAGTTACTTTCAGAGCAGTTCATTTTTGCACATAGAGGCTTACAGTTGTGCAGACTTGGTATCAAGTACAGCCCATTGGAAATGGTAATATTTTGTGATAGAGAGTCATTTCACAATTATACTTTTATGTGACATACACTTCCCCTAAATATTCCATGATTAAACAATTTTTTTATAAAGGGTGAATTATTAAATTTTGGAGTAAGAAGATATTTTGTAGCTGCTTTTTTCATCTACTATTCTAATTTTTTGAAAATAAATTAAAAACAAACAAACAAAAAAAAAATCAAATCAAACAAACACAAACAAAAACACAAAGAAACCAAAAATATTAAAAATAGAGACTATATAACAATATATTCTATCTCAGTAAGCACTTTTTACTAATAGAAATTTTATGTGGATGTCTTATTTCTTTAGTAGTTTTAGTATATAATAATTGAAAACACCACCAGTGTCCAAATTCTAGTTGTCTAGTAGCAAAAGACAATCTTACAGAGAATATCTACTTATACAGTGTTTGCACTACAAGCAAAAATAAAAGAATTAGTCTACAGCTACCAGATTGCACAACAGGGAGACAGACGCCAAGTGATTCTGTAGATATCTTGAGTTTTACACACTTCCTATTTTCTAAAGGGTCCTTTCTCTCTTTGCATTTTCCTTTGTCAACTCCATTTCTTAAACACCCAGTCTGGCACTGCATAAGAGAGCTGGACCATGCCCTGAGTGACTCTTGCCAGGCAGAATGGTGCCTAGCAGCTCAGCACGGCAGTGGTCAGTGTTAACCCCTGCAGTTCCCTTCTCTCACTCTGCACTCCCCAGACGCCCACAGACACATTTGTGAATCCTGGCCCAGTGCAGTGGGTGTGTGAGAAATGAGCTGGCAGGTCTCAGGCTAAGTCAGAACAGGCAGATGTGCATGTAATAAAACTCAGCACCCTGACAGGCGATGTTCAGCACCCCCACGGCCTTTTCTAAAGGGGGGACCAAATGTTCTGCAAAGCAATTAGGGTGTGTGTTGAACAGGATGAATCTAGCTTTGTTTGGATTGTAGTTCTTTTAACACAGATGCTAACTTTATTTTGCTACTTTTATATGCTGCAATGTATCCTAGATATCTCTTTGAATATAGGTATTTTCATTCTGAGGCAACAGAGACCTTCATTTGTCTGCTCTATAGATACAGACATTCATTATTCCCAGGAACAGCCTACCTGGCTTTTAAAGACAGCAGTCCAAGGAACAGTTTACAGGTTGATTAAAGTTACAAAGACAGTGCAAATGCATGGCAATGATCTAGGATTTCAGGCCCAAAAAGGGACATTTAGACAATTCTGACACCAGCATTTCCCTTTGATCTGTATCTACAATGTATCTCTGCAGAAAAGTTCTGCAGGTACAGTGTATGCTGGGGAAGCTGAATGTAGGTCAATGAGATGCACTCTGCTTTTTTAAATAAAATCTTTCTGCAGAAAATGCATGATTTCCTGTTATGACTGTAGACTTCACATAGAGTATCATACATTCGTTTTTAAGAAATGCTTTTCTATTTGTGCAAAAAGCATTTACTTTGCTCAAGGTGCACAAACACACGCATATACACACAAGATTCTTTACACAATACACTCATTTATGGATATTTTCTTTTCATGCATTTACCATCACTAATTTGTGGCTGACACGGCAGACCACAGAATTTCAGGATGTCTATTCTTGAGCAGTAAATGATGTTAGCCAAAAGGGTTAGACAAAGGGCTCAATCCAGAGAAGACTTGCATACCTAAATCCTGTCTAATGCTCAGCTTTTGATCTTCAAATCCCTAGCTCACTACCACCTAAACTTAGCAAGACCAAAGCCCATGAGAGCCTAGTTTAAGCCACAGGAGATACATGAGTCCCTGGTTTCATGACCTAATGCTAATCTGTTAGCTGAGAATCCTGCCAGGGCTTCTCAGGAGCACAGTGGGCACTGGCAAAGAACATAACAAGTCTCCAACACTCTGACAGGGTTCTGGAAGGGCCTGGCTCTCACATGGACTGTTCAGAGACCCCACTGTAAGACAAAACCTAGGAGGCCATTGTGTTGTTACTGGGGAAGAACTGCCTGTGCAGCCCCTTCAGGGTAGTGTTGCCCTGGAATAACCCTTGAATTGCTTTCTTCAGAACAACAAAAACCCTTTGGATTTCCCTAAATGTACTTACTGCATCAAGCCCCCAACAGAAAACAACTGAAACAAAGTCAGGAGGATCAGGGAGAGAAAATGGGCTGGGAGAGACAGTCCTGTGCAGTTTCCACAGTCAAATAAAAGTTTAGGCACTTGCCTGATGTGGAACATGGAAGAATGTGAGACTCATAGGAGAGCACTAAAAACTGAAGATTTCTCTGACTCAAACTTCATGTTATTAGCTGTGACTGGGACAAAGGATTTGGAATTTCAGATGAAGACGTTTTCAAAATGAGAATCAGCCACTGGAAAATGCATGTGGGAAAATGCAGTCTGTGCCAGATCTTCTCCCGGATTTTACAGTGTGAGAAAGGCAGTAAGTTGGGACAGATCAAAACAGATGAACAATAAAATAAAGACAATATCTTAATAAAATTTATATAGAATCCTATGCCATCATTATCCTGATTTCTATTTCAACCATAGAGGAGAAGAGGGATGTTCTGCAGCTGGAGACATTTCTTCTCTGAGTTGGTAAAAGCATGTGTTGGATGATGGCACTAGTTGGAATTATTTCTATTATGTTGCTCTACACTTTGAAGAACTGTGTTTCAGAGGTCATGGGCTAGCTGTGTGCTGCTCTGTGTTAGGACACTGTGCCCCCTGACAATTACCTGGCAAATGCAGGCTCAAGCTGAAGCTAATGGAGTTTTGCCATTGCTGAAGTTGAAGCCAGGTTTCCAGCCTGGATGTCAAAGAGGTTCTCTCCCCCCTCCTCCAGTTCTGCTCCAGGCACCGGCTGCATGCTCAGTTTATCCCGTGCCTATCACAAAAATAGCAGCAGACCTTTAGCTCAGTTATTGCAGTACCCTCCCAGTGGAGCTTAGAGCCAGGCTGCTCAGCACTGCTCGCTCCGAGACGGCAGCACGTGTGCCCAGCCCTGTGAGCCAGCAGGAGCACATCACACCACACTGCATTCTCCACGCTGCCAGCCTCCCAAGAGGCAGTTTGATTTTAAGTTGTCCCTTTCAGATTTTAAAGCCTTAAGTAATAAAGGCTCTGGCTATGACTGATCCCCTTCTCTTTGAGCCCTGCCCTAATGGGGAGCTGCGTTCCCACACCACCTGCTTTTCCTGGAACCCTACTGTCACATCGCAGATCTGCAACAGATTTTGACTTTTCTGTGCTGAACTACACGATGTATCTCACCCCCGGAACCTTCCTTTCCCGTCAACCCTTTCCATTTATATACCACACTCATCCCAGTGTTAGCAGAACCTCACAAAATTATCTCTGCCATCTCACAGACTAGCCAGGTTTTTGACGGAGGTGGCGTTAGAGCAAGTTAGCCAGTGTGGTTTCACGGCATCAGGTACCCACTTTTTACCTCCTGTAGCCAGAGAAGCAGCTTAGTCTTTTCATTAGAACTGAGGTAAGATGAGTTTCATTTTCTGCAGGCCAAGAGCAGACAAATAGGAAGTTAGAGCAGAGCATCTGACTCCATTAATATATCCTCTAATTTAACTTGCTGTAATTTGTTTGTGCAGCTGTACCTTTAGGTGATGCTGGCCACTGTACTTCATTACTCTGTGCCTCTTCCTCCTTCCTCTGCTTAATGGGGCTAATGATGCTTCCTTTGTAAGGCTCTTGCAAATATAGGGATAAGAAATGGAAGTTTCAGAAAGGTATTATTAATTAACATTTATTAGCCTGTCTGTGCTCTAATCATCCCACTCATCTTGCACTGTACACACTCCTTTTGATTTTAATGCAGGTGTATTCTCTTCTGACAATTAATACAGTTATTGGCCCCATGATTATTATTTTTTCTACCTCATCCTTTTTCACTTTAAAACATGCACTTGTTTATTTTGAATTTCAACATGGTATGTGCAGTTGCATAGAACTTTGTTGTTAGTATACTTAATTTACTTTAATTACAGTTAATATTGGCATATATGTTGACATTTGAACTCATAAATCTATTAATAATATTATTAATAGTAACAATACTTTTTTCTTAATTTTAAAACATGATCCAAAAGTTACAAAGCATGGATGTTAAGGTTAGATAATTAACCCAAAATCAAGTTCTGGAGTAGTGAAATCCAAGCTGCTTTTTATGAATGCCATCTAGAGATATAAGGTTTAAATGCTAGGAACCCATGTTTGAAAATCTTAGCTTTAATATGTGAATGTGGGGTTTTAAATACTGGTGTGAATGAGAGAGATGAGATGGTTGCCCTTTCTCCATCTCTCTTCACACCTTTAACATGAGGGGCTAATAGACAGCCTAGCATGGAGTGAGCAGAAGCACCCACATCACCCCATAACAGAGGGCTGGAATGGGGCTCTAATCCCTTAAGGCCTTATGTGACCTATCTCACTTCAGGTGCTCAAATTACCATCTCTTCACACACCCCCAGTTAACAGTCAGTGGAGAGAAACATGCACCTGTGGGGATGACTCAGCCCACCTAAAATCTGAGTCACCCTGTGGAGGCACCTTTCTGCCTCTCCCCTTCAATTAGAGTGGGTGCCACCACTCAGCAGTCAGGTGTCTCCCTTCAACACCCATGCTGAAGCCTGGGGGATGTTGGCCCGGATGCATTTAGTTTCTTACGTCACATCTTGAGTCTTTAGAAAGATGAGACCAACGTTTACACAAAGCAATAAAAACCAGCAATGCCAGAGGTGGTTAATTTTTGTGCTATTTATCCAGCCACCTATGTATTTGCAATACTTATGGGTACTGCCTGGCTTTGATGTGTAGGGATTTACAGATGTGCTTCCATTAACATTAGTGGGAATTGGGTGCATAGATCCAGTACATCAAGATGAGAATA
The DNA here is from genome assembly GCA_013398075.1 of Notiomystis cincta. Taxonomy (NCBI): domain Eukaryota; kingdom Metazoa; phylum Chordata; class Aves; order Passeriformes; family Notiomystidae; genus Notiomystis; species Notiomystis cincta. The sequence continues at coordinate 123,505 of VZRX01009578.1, read as the reverse complement.
TTTGATAATAAATCTTTTAATATGCATGTAGCATTGACTGAATAATTTGAAACATTTTTAAAATCCAAATAAAAATTGAGTTTTCTCCTACAAGAGAAGCTACCCCTAGAGACAGATAAGTGGAATCTATCTCCACATAGTCAGACACTGTGTGATTTCATATTGTACACAGAATGATCTTTTTTTATCTTTATTGATTACTAGAAGAGTAATACAATTAAAGGTAGCAAAATGCTTTAAGGTTTTTGTTCTCTGGCAGAGAATCAAGAGTTCAAAGTGGGGCTCCTTTCTTATTATTAGAGAACACCCCAAGAGACAATCATTTCCAGCAATTCTCTCTTTCTCCTCCTCCCCTTTTCATTTCCCATTTTGTGATTTTGGGGATACAGAAGAAAACATCTGTGTGTGTGTTAGTACTAGTTAGTGATGTGCAGATACAAGAAAAAACTTATCCTTTCTTTTTACAACCATAGGTATAAAAGAAGTACCTATCATTATTTTATTAATGATCTGTAGCAGTATTTTCTTGCCTTTTTGGTCACATGTGTTCATGTATATGTAAGCACACACACACACACACACACACACATGTAGACAGTCTCATGCTTGAGTTTTTTGATGTAGAACACCCCTTGATAAGCACTGCTTATGCCAGGATTATGAATACAAGGAAATAGAAAAGATATTTTGAAACCATAGGAAAACAATTCTTTTAGTGTTTGAACTGCAGTGTTATTCAGATGTATATAACTACTGCTGGGTGGGGAAACTGCAGGAAATATGCCAAGGAAGAGAGACAAGGGGAGGCCATCAACAAGACAGAGAGAAAAAGACAGAAAATGCTTTTGTTTGCAGACATGGCTGGTTGACTTGACTTGAAAATAATAATAGGCCCCCATTCCCTCTCACCAGCCCCCTCCCCTGATTCATCGGATATAACATAATTGATTCTCACTGGAGACGGATTTGGAATACGTGTCTTGCTTGTTGCTATTGTTTATGTTTACACAGTACATTTACTGCTAGAGGAGTTTTGTTCCTTGTTTACTCACTGCCCTGTTACAGACCCCTACTGCTTTTCCAGCTGGCACCAGTTCTTTTCCTCTCACCTCACACAGGGAGCTGAAAAAAGGGGGAACTGCACTGTCTTGGGGACCATGAGAGGCTGGGGGTTATGCAGGTTGTGACATTCTGCATGATGCAGGAAACTGACTCCTCACTTTTATCTGCAAATTCCTTTCAGAGAGTGTGGCTTGTGTTCCTTCCTTGTCATTTCTGCCTCCACAGTGTGCTAAAATTCAAAGGCATTAGGAGGACAAATTTTCACACATGGCACAGGACTCCCAATAGAAGGTCATAAATTTTGCTGACTACCCACTAAAATGGGGCACCTTTGGACAAAGAGGTGATAACTAGACTGGGCAATTCAATTTTTCAAGTCTGAGCACTACAAGGGAGGACACTGCACCACAGATCACTCAGCAGGGCTGATCATGGATTGCCAGACCTTGGGTGCTGAGAAAGCCTCATGGGGGACATCTGGCAGGCATCAGGAAGCAGCTTGGAGAAGAGCAACAGCCTACACATCTCCTTCACAATCACACACGGTCATGAGGTAGGAAGAGATAGCTATGGAAAAAGAAGGAATAGGAGAGAGAGGGGGAAAGTGTATAGAAAGAATAGAGAGAGGAGGAGTCTATCTGGGGTCTAAGGAAGAAAGATCAACAAAGACTAAAGCAAAGTGTGTGGCTAAGATGATATGTTTTAGCAGAGGAGCATTATTTTTAAAGTACTCCTGAAGTTTTTATGGCTCCGGGCCCCTATTTCATCTTAATTCATCCTTGGGGATAAAGACTCAGCTGGATGGATCTCAATCACTCCCTTCCCTTTCTCACCCCTTGTCATCATGTTCTCTTCCTTCAGTACATTTTCACCATGGTTAGAAATTCCGACTCTCACTCCCCTTCCCAAGCGACTACCGTGGCGCCCTTTGGAAGGTGCGCAGTGCCCTGACTCCCACGGAGTCGAGTTCCATTGGAACTGCTGGTAGTGCATTCATCAGCCATCTGTCATTGCAGCTGCTTGTTGAAGAAATCAACTTCTTTTTTTTTCCCCCTTTTTTTTTTTTTTAAATACTTTTACTTGGAGGGGGGAAAAAAACCCCTCAACCACCAAAAATTAAACAACAACAATAATGGCCCGACTGTTTCCTTGACAATCCAAACACAATCTGCTGCCCACAGTCTCAGAAAGTGTCATTGAGGCAAAGCAAAACTCTCATGGTGTGGTGAATTTGAGTATGTCTACAGCCTTTGTTTTGCTCTCCCTTTCTCTAGTAGGTGTAATATCCTCTTCCAATGGGAGAATAACTCCTGTGGAGTCTCTGTGACTCAAAAAGACTGAGCTATGGCATGTCAAACTTTATCAGCCAGTTGTCAATGCAACTTTTAGCTGAGAGTCTCAAAAAAACAGGAATGCTTTTTAAGATCCCAACATGTGTTTTTTATTTTATTGCATTTTCCATGATTGAACAGAAACATTGCAGAGAGGTGATAAAAATCATGCAAACATAGGGTAATATTTAATAGTGTCAGGAATCTAGGCTACAGGCCTCCCAGCTTTCTAGTCTCTCTGCAGTATAATTTGATTTCTTTTTCTGTAACTGTCTTATAGTGAAGATGAGTCTATCTTCACTTTATTTTTGTCCTGAGATCTTTATACATTCACATTTCTGGGTCTCAGGTTTTCCTGTCAAGCCTTGTTCATGGCCACTTCAGTGGTGACATCCAAAGAACCAGAGACCACCGCACTCCCCAAACCAAAGCCAGGCAGCCTGAGCAAAACTCTTGTGTACAAGTGTGAGCAACATTTGAAATAGAGTTCACAGGTTCTGGCAAAGCAGAGTGGTGTCCACAGCCACACCATGGCATGTAAATTTTTTTGCATTTGGACAGAGGGAAAAGGAAAAGTTATCTCTCCATGTCTCCCCAGTAGGCAGCTGGGAGAGAAGCAGGATATAATGAGAAGTCTGAGTGACTGGTAAAATTAAAATACACAAACCATTAAAAAGTTTAAAGGGTAGGGAAAAGAGTGCTCACAGCATCTGTTTTCGGTCAGCACCTAAGGAGTTTCTTACAGGCGATATGGGAACTCTTAAGAAACAGGAACATTGTTACACACAATACCATCTTTATCAAAAGCTAAAAGCTCACAGAGGGAGGCCATGGCACTTACAGTGCGGGAACATGAGTCTATCAAATGAGAAATCTGTGAGAGCAGAGGAAAGCCCTGACGTGGCCTCTTGGGCTGGTGGCACAGACTGGTGTGTTTGGGCTCCTGGACAGTGCATCTGGCACTCCTGGCAATAAAACCCCGACTGACAGGTTTATGTCTCCATCTATACAATATCCCTGCACCACTGCAAACAAATATGTAACATCACACATATTTTATATTTATGTCTACCTCTGTGTAATTGTCTCTGGAGCCACAGAGGTATAGAGAGCTTTGCTTTCCTTTATTTAAAATTTTTTGTTAATGAAAGAGAACAGTTATCTCCCAGTTTTTCTGATCAACTCCTGGCAAAGCTGGGGAGAGAGACAGACTTCAAATCCAGCACAGTAGCTGAGTTTTTACATTTTATCAATTTCTTTTTCAGTTTCCCATATCGAAATTCTCAGCCTTTTGATTCAACACATGTAGTAGAGGGGGCTCAGAATGAAATGGAAAGTAAACAGACCTCATTAATCTCAGACGGCTTCAGATCTTTATATAAAGCTATCTTAGTAAGATAGGTAGGTATTTCCAGGTGGGAATTCTTTAATGTTTCTTTTTTCTTTATTAGATGACTGTTCTTCAAAATCACCTGCCAATAATTGAGAGTCAAGCTTAAACACCTGCTGGAATCTCATGTATGTGAAAGAACATAAAGCTTCCTCCAGGAAGAAACTGTCTTTTAAATAGGAACAAACATTTCACATTGTGACTTTTCTGGCTGTTATTTTGGAATAGCCAAATGTGCATGCTTTGGAGTCCTCTGTTATGCAAAAATCCAAAAGCTCTATTCAGGCTAAATAAGAGTCATTTCTCCTGATTATGACAAAGAATGTATATCATGCCATCTCTACAAATCAAAACCAGTCTTTGTGCTTATGGAGATCCTGCTGAGAAACAGAAGAGACCTATTTTGAAATTATTAACTTTTATTTTAAATTTATTTTTTAATTTTTAGATTTGAGGTGGAGGGTAGTGTTTGCCAAATTTATTTTAAGGTTATCTAAATTAATAGCACAATGTATGCTTCAACTTTCAATCCTTTTGCTCAAGGACAGTCCACATGCTAGTTTTGGACAATGTTTATCTTTCTGAATTTATGAGTAAATGCATTTTAGATCAGTATTTATTCAATCTTATCCTGCTATTTGTCACCTAAAGGTTTATACAATTTGCAATTTCTTCTGTACAGAATTTATCACCATCTATATGTGTCAGGGTATGTGTTCTTATACTGATATATGGAATAAAACACAGTATAGAAGAGTAGCTCAGAACTGAACTACCCCAGAGAGCACTACCCCCAAACCAAAAGAAATAAAGAACCCAGTCCAAGCTGAAAATGGCCCTCTCCTTGCTCATGAAGTGGGTAAATTGCCAAGCAGTTATAATTCCAGGTACTAGGTGTGAATGATTTCCACAGGAAAATAAAGATTTTTTTTTTCATATTTATTGTACCTTCTTTAGGGATAAGAGACAGTTTACACTCAAGAGAAACTGTATATATGAGAAGGCATAATCCAAAGAGCTCTCTGTCTAAAGAGGAACTTCTAAGTGCAGGAATGACAGTCTAGGACATGAAAATTTCTGTTAGCAGAGAAGGGAATGTAATATAAAAACAGTCTAACCTCAGAAAGAAATGAACTCTAATGAAAGTAAAGATATGCAGAATTTCAGCCAGAATGCTTGTCCGTCCCCTTCCGTGATCAACCTTCGTTTCCATATTGCTGATATTCCTCAGCATGCCACTCAAAGTCAGTTGGGAACTAAACATATGAGTCAGCCAAAGCCATTAGTGCAGATTATCAGCCTTTTGTCAAAGAAATGAGCAAAGTCACTACATGCTGATGAAGAGCTTTATAACTGCAGCCTAAAAGCCACATGAAGGAAAAGATGTTTAATTCCTGAAGCGGGTCCAGCTTGTAGAAGAGTTAAAGAAGAATCTCAGCCCAAGCTGTGACTGCTACTCATTTTGTTTGAATAATCTAAACAAATAAGACCGATGATTCTGTGTCCACAGCTTCACAGCTACAGTGCTATTAAACTACAGACCAGAGAAATAGTCTGTTCTAGTACTTACACCATAATTCTTTGTCTTGCAATATGAAGCATTGGAGTCTGCACTTAATGCACAGGTATATCATCAATGAATGCTGGGGAAGCAAAGTATCTGGTTTTTTACTTTTACATTAAAGAATCATATGCATAAAATAATGACTTGGCCTTTTGGTCTCCCACAATAATTTAAACAAGTCTATTCTGTTGATTTAACATAGCTTCAATTTCTGGAGCACTCCTCAGCATATATCCACAATCAGGAATAGCTTGCAAAGGTAGAGCTTAACAATGCTAAGCAAGGCAGGTTGTGACAGCCATAGGGCCACCCTCATTGCCAGGAATCTGCTCCTGAGAGTGGAACCTGTTACACAAGCCTCTCATCAATGGGGACTGGTGTTAGGAGGGATGTACAGTGGTGGCACTGCTGGTGCCTTGTGTGTTGCTCACTGTCTTGTCTGTTGAGGATAAGCTCTTCTTTAACCCCTTCTTTATTACAAACTTGGTGCTACAGGAGGTTAGTGCTGGTTTAAAATCACCTGAATGACCATATTTTGTCTGACTTCACATGAATGAACTATATTGTTTTGGCCTGAGAGGCTGTTGTGTCATTGACATTAAGGTTTCATGCCATCTTAAAGTTCCGCTCAGCGTGCACTCAAAATGCTAATTTTCAATTAAATTTTCTACATTCATGCCAATACAAGCTGGTAAAATTTTCAATTTTTTTCCACTTCACCAATATGAAAACTTCATAGCACTGAAATTAGGAGCTAAAGACCTTTTCCAAGTGTTCACAATTATTTTATCCATATTTTTAATATTCATAAAAGTGGCAAGAACAAAGTGAGTCAAATTTGCATTTCATATCGCACTAAAGCTACTCCACATATACACGATAACACATCCTGAGAACAATGAGATATCCTGTCACATGCATGCATTTTCTAAAACTGCACAAAAGGAGGATTTCAGGGATGCATAAATTAACTTCCTACCTTTAAATTATTAACCCAGGCTGTTCCCTGAATATGAACCAAAATCAAAGGACAGCTTTCCCCCACTCTTTTGCTCCCCACATGAGGAGCACACATATTGTCAGTCTTTCCTCACTTGAAGTTGATGACTGAAGAAAATGAGTTACTTGGATAATAAAAAAATTGGTTTAGGAGATTTTTTTTTAACAGTTCTTCTATTCATGGCATTTTTTGAGTGGGAGGCTGCATATTGTGGCTTTTGGTAAGAAGCCACTTCAGCTACCCTAACATGTTTCTTGTTGGACATGAGGATTGAGCTCTCTGTGCTTTGATTTTGATATGTGGGGACAAACCAAGTTTAAATCCAGGAGTTCTTGAAGATATGAATGAGTTTTTATCCAGAATCCTGTCAGTGTTCAGGGTGTTCCAAAAGCACTTCCTCATAGGCCCTGCTGAAATAGATGGACTTGGTAAACTTATTTCCCTGAGCTGCCCTTTATTAAACCTGGCCCTCACTGGAGCTGAAGTAGCCAGTTTTTAAGGATGAGCACATTTAATACATCTATTGAAATTTGCTTTCCAAATGTCAGAAATAGGCAAAATAATCTGCTAAACCATTTCCTCTGGCACAGTTTTTTACAAAACTTGCAGTCTGACTGCATATTTTTTGAGAAGGAGACAAAAAAAAGGTCAAATTTGAAGAGAAATTACTATGATGTATTAACTGCCGTCTAATAACAGGTGATATTAAAATACTATCTTAATCAATTCCATCAGGGTCACATCTATAAATTGCAACTGCATATGCAAAACTTTCTGTGAGAGAAAAAATTAGATTGATTGAAGTAGCAACCAAAGAAGAAATGCTCACAATTGCAGCCCCACTGGACAGTCAGTGTGGATGAACACTTTTTATTTGGCCAACTGTACCTTTACAGATACTTTCACTCTTACTTTTTAAGCCTTGTTTGCAGGTTGCCCTGAAGTGGTCTACATTTGTTTTTACAGTTGAAAAATTAGTGCTATGAACAAGTTAGTAGTACTGTTTCCACATAATCTTGTGAAAAATCTAGCAAGCCAATAGCTATCATAAAGTACAAATGTGTGTGTTTTCCATAATTACACAGAAATCATGATTTAATAGCCCTAACTTTCTACTTTATCAACTTGAAACCATCACACTTAATATGATCTAGCAAGATGCCATATAATAATGCAAGAAATGCTATTTTCCCCATCTAATTCAGACAAAGATCAGCAATAAACACATTCCAGACATTGTTCAAGGTTTCATACTTATCATCATACAAAAAAGTAATTGCCTTTTATTGACCTGAACTGACATGCATTTAAGTCAAGTGAATTCTGCCAGTGATATGGGACCAGGTCTTAAATCCTTTATGTTAAATTTGCACTGCAGTCACCAGTTCTGTAGTCTATATTTGAAGTGATTTCTAAGAAAATATTTTTTGCTATGTTCACCACTGCTTAGCTATTTTCATTAGTTTTTCCACATTGTATAGGCTCCCATTCAGAAATAGAAGGTTTGCACTCAGCTCATATGAAATTGTTATAATCTTGTGATGTCACCATCTCTCTTTGCTGGTTTAGAGGTCCAAGGATTGAGATAATGCATATAAAGACTCAAAGTCGAGGATGATTATGTGAAATAAAATAAATCTTGATAAATTCAGCTATAATTATCCACAATACTCAGATAATTTGGGGCAGCCTAACTAAATGAAGAAAAAAGAAAAATAAAAGGAAAATATTTATTATTGTAGCATAGCTGTAAGGTATCAACATGTGAACTGTGCAGTCTGGATGTGCTGATTACCCAAAGATATTTTCATGGTAGCCTGAGACTCAACACACAACAAAATGCAAAACCACATCTGTTTGCTCAGTTTAAATTGCTGCATGATGTTCACTCAGCCTCTGTACTCTGGCATTTGCCAAACCCATGGCTGAACAAAAAGAACGCCTGCCAAATATATCCACTTTCTAAAACTATGCAAATTGAGGACTTTGGGGATGCATAACTCAACCTCCCTTCTCAAAGTTTCACCAACAATATTCCTCTTTGTCACTGGAGCAATGTAAACAACTGCAGTTAAAAAAAAGAGGCAAATCCCTACCTACGTCATGATGCTTTCTCACAGAATGTTGGTAAATTAGTTGTAGTCATAAAAAGGGGGCCTTTCTAAATTGCTTTGTGTGTCTAGATTACAGTGGAATGTGATATGGAGAGCTTGGCTCAGCCAAAACAGACTGAGCTGGTCTGAGTAATGGCTGTGCTGTGGTTAAGAAACCAAACTAGGACTAAAGACCTCAGATCAAACACTCAACCCTTCCGCAGACTTTCTGTGTGATCTTGGGCTGCTCAGTATCAGTAGCCTTCAGATTCTGAGCTATAAAAAGGTAGTTGTTTTACTTCTTTTCTCCCATCCTTGGACTGTCTGATGTGTGCAGACTGTCTTTTGTCTTGTACAGAACCATACATATCACCCTGAGCTCACACAACACTCCTAAAATTTCAATATCAATAAATAAAGTTATCTATTATAATTGTTCATTATGTTTTACCAGAAGACTCCTCATACAGAGACAGCATAGGATTTGTCTAAATGTTTCTGTAACCTCTGAGGTCAGAACAAATCATGCACAAAGTTCCTGGGGATTCACAGACATCAGACCAGTAAATAAACAACATGGAAAATGAAGAAAGGACATGAGATGAAGGTTTTCAGTGTCTTTGCATGTAGGATCCTCAACATGCAAGAGATGCGTTCCCCCTCCCAGCTTGCAGATCATCCCCACCTGCTGTGAGTCTGATCTGAGAAAAGATGGTGCTCTCCCAAGCCCAGGCTGGATGGAGCTTTGATCAGCCTGGTCTAGTCAAAGGTGTCCCTGCCCAGGCAGGAAGGTTGGACGTAGATGACCTTTAAGGTTCCTTCCAACTCAAACTGTTTTAGTAACTTTATGATTTTATGATTTAATCTTTACTATTATGCTACAGTAACTAGATTACCATTCAGAAGTAGTTTAACGTGTTCTTATACTTAAATGAACTGATTTGCAGGAGGATTCTGACACAACGTAGCAAGGAATAGACCTCTGGATAACTGGGTTTTCAAACCCAGTCTCATATCAGCACACAGATGACTATGCCATGTACATCAGCACACTGCAGTCCATAATCCTCCTGCCAGGTACATCAGGATGCTTCATGATCTATGGCAGGGTTAGGATATTTAATAATAGGGAAGCTACAGGGTAGTGTTCAGGAGAGGTGAGGAAAATCCCTGAAACAGTAGGTGGTAAAAACCATTCACAACCCCAAAGCGGGCAATAGCTTAGCCTAAACCTCTGTATAGTCTCTGATTTAGGTGTTGGACTTCCCCAAGCAGTCAGCCTTTCTCATCTACACCTGAATTTGAAAATGGATCATTTATAGACTTGACTGACACTTGATTGCTCAGGAGAGATTTGGTAGAGTTAGCAAGATAGATAGCAGAGGTATTTTTAAAGTGTATTGAAATAATTTCATCATTAGTTCATCTTTTCATGCCACCTGAATGGTAAAGATCTGGTATTTTAAAAGCAGTTATTGGTCTTACAGGAAAGAACAACTTCCTGGGAAAAATCTGAAGAATAAAGAGAAAGTGAACTGCCTATCACTGAGGATGTCCGTGAGCTTTCCAGAAAGAAATCTCTAGCCTTTCCTGTGGCAAAATGCTGAGTAATTCCCTTGAGCTGCTAAGCTCTTCCATTCTACTGAGAGCAGAGGGAGCTCAGCATCATCCATAGCTCCTCTCAAGATGCTCAACATGTTGCAGGATGGATCCATCAGGAAGCAACATTCAAAAGCAGGTTCACAGAAACAGACCTATTCTATTGCCTGAAGGCAAGCATTTCTCCAGTAGTTAATTTATACTGAATTCAACCATCAGTTACAATACTGATCAAACACAATTCTTTCTGGAAACAAAAAAGTTAACTAAAAAAAAGGACCAGTGATCATGAAACACTGTGATTGCAGCAAATAACCCAAATGGTCAGGGCTGCAAATGTGAAGGATCCAAGAATAACAATAGCACGGCCATGATGCACGCAAAGAATATTTCTCACTCCTACCTTTCCTATCCAAAAAAATCTAACCTAAGAGAACTAATGATCATGTAGAGGCAATTTTGCCCCAGAAAACGAGACAGTCACAGCAGAGTCAGCATCACTGCAGGAGTTCTTGGGCTTGTATTGCCAGTCATGTTTCTGTGTGAGACCTGACATACAGGAGGTAGCAGGGAGCTGGTTATTTTTTAACGTTCATTTTGAATGAAGCTGCTGTAACTTTACACCCAATTCTCAAATTCAGCACACACGGATATCAGACAAATCTTTACTAACTGCAGAGTAATTAGGCAGCAAAGCAAGTGGTTTTGTATGTATGCTCAAATGCACAAAGCCTCCATGTATGTGGTGTGTGTCCATATGCATATGTGCAAGGTCTGCTCTGCATATATATTTTTATTTTTTCCCCTCAGAGGGCCATAGTGAGTACATAATAACACCCTCCTTCCCTACCCCCCCATGCTCACAGACACATGCACACCCAATCACATCCAAAGGACCTTGCAGGAGTCAAGGCCAGGGCTTTAATGCCTTGCTACCATTTTTGACAAGACAGCCTCCTTCTCTGAAAAGGACGAGCTGGAGCCATCTTTCAGGAGTTTTCTTTCCCTGACAGAAATCAGCAGGGTTAGAATAAACTGCATAAGTTATCAGCTCCTCAGGAAAGAACATGAAAAAAGCCCTTCTATCACTTAATGAAAAATAGCTTCTTTTTTGGACAGAACTTCATAGGCTTGCAATCAAGCCGTGGCTCCCCCCTCCCTTCCTTCCTTGACGTGCCATAGAGGCAAATCAAGTCGGCATCTATTAATAATATTTTCCCCTGCTCCTTTCATTTCTCTGCATGTCCTACCACTGTCAGGCCCCGTGATGGAGCAGCGCCTTTATCTCGTCCGAGTCTGGTCTGTCAGGGTGATAAACAATTCTAACAAGAATCAGAATAAAGATCTTCCCAGTAGACTCGGCGGAGAGATAGAGGCTTTTCTCATTTTCTCGATGGAAAAAAAAAAAATTTAATCTAGCAGCTCCGGCTTTTTTCAAGCGTCACATTCAAAGAGATGCAAATTTGTCAGAGCTGAGACCCCGGCTGACTCTCAGCACTGCGTGAATGTCAAAGGGGGGACTCGAAGCCTTTGACATCCCTGCCTTTTTTGGGGGCTATCTGCTGAAATAAAAAAAAAAAAAAAAAAGGAGAGGAAAAAAAAGCAAATGCTTTGTAGTGTGTGTTTCAACAATTTTCATAAGTTTTCTTCTGAAATAAAATAGTGCCGTTGGGAAGGTAAAGTGAGAGAGAGAGAGGGAGAGGCAGAGTGAGGGAGTGAGAAAGAGGAAGAAAGGGGCAGAAGGGAACATAAACTTGTCCATTTGGATTTAAACACGTCGTGTTAATGGCAAGATTTTTACTATTTGGAAAGAGTTAATTTACGATTGCGGGTGTTTGTTGTACCTCACACACACACACACACACACACGAGATTTGCATAACCCCGAGATGGGTGCTGTGAGGAGAGCATTACATGTGCATGTGTCTATCTTCATTTGTTTACATGTGTGATTTTAAATGTGTCAGCAACCATATATGGCTTCAGACTTGTAGTGATTTGAGTAGTGCACATGGTGTGTGTATCTGCACCCATCACTAATCTGTATTATTACGTGCTCTTTTCCTATACCATGACCATGGACCCTTAGCTGAATGAATCAGAAATTAAGCCAGTACTCTGAAGATCATGCCATCTGAAGGACAAATGCAGTAAATATATAACATGGTTAAGAGCTCAAGCACAAAGAGGATCTGGGGGGATTTTTGTTGTTGTTGTTGTTGTTTAATTGGATTACAAATTTATTATTTTATTAATTATTTACTTAGGGTTTTTATTATTCTTTTTGACCTGTGCTGTAGGGATTATAGAAGAAATTAATCTTTTAAAGAGACTTGGATAAGGAAAGACAGCTGTATAACCGTCAGAGGATGGATGAAATGTGTCCTAAATGTGTGTGTCCCTTTAGAATATATTCTTGCAGGAAAAAGGAGGATTTCCTAAATGTCGAAGTCCTGGAATCATGCAAATTTTCAATTGTCTCTGGTTTCAGAGACTAATTTAAACTAAATAAAGATGCCTACTGCTGTAAGCATGAAAATGTGCCAAGTACATCCATAAGATTTAGAATTTAGCCTCTCTTCTCAGAGCAAAGTGCACTGAAGAGCTGTTTCTAAGCCAGACTTCTCCACCCTGGACATCTATATATGTGCAATGCTATTAGTTTAGCACCAAGCCTGACCATTTTTGACCAGAGCTCTGTGCTAGAATGGACACAAAGGTGCCCCTTCCTAGGTACATCTGTGTATTTCCTCCAGACTCTGGCTATCAGTGACATTTCTTTACACCCTTAAGTATGACTTATGACCACTCACAGAAATTCCTAGGAGGCTTTTGGGACATTTGCCTTCCTCTTTAAAATGTTTTACTGGTGATAAGCAGCATATAAGGGTTGAAAACTACTTTATCAACCGAGACCAAAACATTAATTTTAATCCACATGCATTTAAAAATACTTGTGATGTGTGGACATTGGCAATGTGTTATGGGAATGTCCTGCTTTTCACTGCCCTTGTCTTCAGGCTTATTCTGAATTCAGTTAACACCTCCTCAGTCATACCCATTTGGGCACATTGCACTTTCTCCTCAAGACTGTTGCTGAAAACTCTGTTCATTAATTGCTTGACTCTTACTTACAATCAATGCAAGTGCCAATACTCTCTAGTCTCCACTCAGCCTGAATTGGTTAAATAATAAACTGGCTTTTACTGCTGTAATGATCCATTTGTAAGTGGGTTGTCCTAGAAACTCCAATACATCGCATAAGGGTGTATTCAAATGAGGTACTGAAGTGCTTTTCTCAGGGACTCCCAGATCACTCACTTTTTTCTTTCTCTGGAAAAAGGCATCTAAGTTATTATCCTATCTGTAAAGCGGACTTGCTGGGAGTTAGGGGCCTAATTCAGAACAAAAATATCTAGACTGTGCTCAATCTGCCAGGCTGGATTGAGTCACCATCCCACAAAAGCTGGCTTGGGGTTTGGGGTTTGCTGCACCCCAAACCATGCCTGCTCTGTGCAGCTGTGTACCTGAGTGGGAGTGATGAAACTTTCCCCCTTCAGCAAGGATGCCTTTGGCAGGTCCCACTGCTACTTATACACTACAGTCCTGGAAGTGATTGCAGTCTCCAACCAGGAATAAAATGTCTCATATAAGGGCAGTCTTCAAAAGTAGGGAATGACATGAATGAATAGGCAGGTTCAATGTGGAGAGCAACAGACTGAGCATGGGCAGGAGCTGGTCTGAGACCACTGAGAGAACAGCTGGATTTGAGAGGGGAAGGCACAACTAGCAAAAGTAATAAACACTGAAAGGTGTGAGAACATTAGGGTGTGTAAATTAATGTTATATAAAATGTTATATAAAAGCTTCAAATCATTTAGTTACTGGAAAAGATTTCTTTCTCTGAAGAGAGAATACTTCCCTGTCTAAATACTAAAATGCCACAGTGAAATCTGAAGAAAACAGACCTGAAAGAGACCCTGAAATGACAGTAAGATTCTGAGGTTAAGATCCTCAAGATCAGCTTGCAGTAATGGGACTTTCAAGTCCAGTTTAAGTCTTTTAAAAAATGCTCTGTATATCTCACCGTTCCCATCAAAACCAACAGAAGCTTTGTTGGGTTCCTAAATAATTTCCCTTTTGTGTCCCAGAAAGTTGCATTTTTTATTCAGATGCTTAGATATGTTTAATAACTGAACTGTTTAGTACTGCAGTCTCCAACACTGTTATTTCTCTGCTAAGTATATCATCAATCTGCTCTCCTGAGTTATTTCAAGAGACACATGTTGGGCTAAACTGGAACCCAAGTGGCTGAGTTAAAGCTGCAGGATACATTGCTAAGTCCTAACTACAGATCACATTTCATTCTAATGTAATGTGATCTGCCAGAAAATTATAACAACTCAGCAAGGAAATAAAAATAAAAAGGTAAAACTAGCTATACATGACTTTTCATAGCTTTTGCTGTGCACAGAACTTGCAAACAATTTTTGTGTAGAGGAAAAAAAAAACCCTTCACACACAATATCTCCTACTGGCTCTGAGTATGATACTATTATATACAGGTTTCACATACACTGAGGAAACAAAGACAGAGTGAAGTAAAGCATTGAGGGAGTCGTCTCTTGACTCACAAAAAAATGTTTATTCTGCTTTAGAAATTCCAAAAATAATGAGTATCCCGTAGCAGCAAATGTAGATACAGGGGAGGTGTATTATATTTTTTTGTAAAATCTAGTATGATTTCAAACACCAGCCTTATTTAATAATGCAAGGATAACAGCAGTGTACTTGGGATTTTGTCAATGAACATTAAAACAATGTTTACATTCAACATCTGTGAAAAGTTTTTTCCTGACATGGTTATAAATTCAGGAGTTGCCATTAATAGTTAGCAAATAAATAGAGTCCATATTATAAGCTTCTATAAACCTTGAAACATTTGCCTTACATACACCTTTTTATTTGTCATTAGCTGGAACAGTTCTACACCTAAATGAGTGCCAAACTTGCCCTCACCCTCCCTGCGGCAGGTCCACAGGAGTCTGTGGTGGCATTGTTAACTTAATGCAGGGTAAGTCAGCCTGAAGCACAGCAGCAGCTCATTAGATAATTCATACTTTAGTGGATTTTATTCAATGGGTAATCAGTTTAATATTTTTATGGGTTCACTATAATCATTATTCTGCCTGTTGTCCTCTATAGTAAGGTTTCAGCTACATAGCGGGGCCCGCTCCTGCAAACCTCCAGCCCTTCTGCATACAAATGGCACAGGGAGGGTTTGTAGGATTTAGCCCGTGGTTTATAAACGGCATAAATTATTTTAGAAGTCATGTCAGGTATAGTTTATTCCAAGGTTTGCTTGCAAATTTTAATCAGAAAACACAGAAGGGGTATGCAGTTTAGATTGAAATATTCTTTCACCTTGTGCTCTGCCCAGGTTGACTTACTGTGGGCTGATATAACTGGCAGAAGTTACAGCATGCATGATAGAGGAAGGCTGGACACAAACTAGAGAAAACACATAAAGAAACATTTATTTAAAAAAAGTAAATCAACCATAAAGATCCTCCCAGTAGACCTGGGAGATGGAAGCCTTTCTCATTTTCTCCATGGCAAAATTTAATCTAGCGGCTTGGCTTTTCAAGCGTCATATTCAAAGAGATGCAAATTTGTCAGAGCAGAGACCCCAGCTGACTTTTAGCACTTCGTGAATGTCAAAGGGGCTTAAAGGTTGAAGTGTCTTTACCTCCCTCCATCCTTAGTAATTCAAAATCAGACTGAAAACACAAAGCACCCACCTCTACCTGTTTGTTCAGGCCTCTCTATTTCATGTGTACCTGCCGGCTATAAAAGTGTTTGTTTCAGGTGTTGTTATCTGTTTTAACTAAAGGCACGTAGAGAAATGAGCGTGCAATTGAAAAACGTTCCACAGGAGAATCCATCAGCAGAAGAAAAACCCTCCCCTTTGGAAAGCTGCCCTGTCCCCCACCGCATATATTCACATTTTAGAGGTTCTTGCAACATAGCCTATTCCCAATTGACTGATTTCAGAACTGCTATTAACTGAGTAGTAATCTCACCCAGTGACATGGTTCACTTCATACAGTCTCAGGAGGTAATATATCTAATAAAAATAAAAGTAATAAAAATAAAAACAGCCCTAATGAATACTCCATACCATGTAAGGTATATACTATATCACATAGCAGGGGCCATCTGAAAGCAATGCCAATGGATTTTTTTTCACCTGCCTCCTGTATGATGTAAATATAAATCTACTAATGGAGTTCCCATTGATGAAGGATAAGAAAAAGAAAAAGAAACCAGAAAAATGGCATTGAACAGATTGAGGCAGACTAATCTCGTTTGTCTAAAAATGGAAAAAAAAAGTATAAGTAAGCAAAAGCAAGAGGATTTAAACTCAGATCCATGTGTAAGATGTTTATTAAATTAAATTACATTAACATATACATGATCAGTGTGAAGGGAAGCCCCCAACAGCCTTTACTGAATGACAGATTCAGTGAGTGAACCTGAGCTCAGAAGCTGGACCTAGAGTAACAGTTTCAGAGATGTGTTTCTTCTCATTTAACAATTTATCTGTCCTCTTGATGATGAATTTACTGGAAAAGGATGACTGTCTCTTTAAAAAGAGTTTGGGCAGTGCTTTTTGGTTTTAAAGTCTGGAGACAGTGGCATTAGATTGATTAGGTGTGTACATGCTGGCTGAGAAAGCTGTAGAAAGGGGAATGGAAGTGTTTGACAAGATGAAAGACTATTCAACATGTTAGACAGCTGGTTGAGTGAAAAGATCTATAACAGCACAGTAAAATATACTCAACAGTAAATGATACCTTCACTGCAAAAGCTACTACAAGTTAGGTCACACAATTTTAGCCTAGGATGACAAGTTCAACCAAACAAAGTTTTAAAACACACAATTAATGTGTGTGTGCCTTGTAACAGACAGATAGCACTTGGGAAATTGAGACAGGCAGGGGTTCCCTTTTCCAAGTTTAATAGTGAATATGCAAAGTTCCTGAGCCAGACTCTGATCTCTGTTGCTTATTCAGAGCAACTGTACTGATCTCAGAAGAGCTGTTCCTAATTTACACCAAGGTTAGGGAGATGAGGATCTGTGCCTCCTTCAGTCCATTACCTTGCTATAGGAAATGAATGATTTTGAGAAATAATGTTGCAAGCAGAATTGTGAGCATTCTTCCTGAGATCCTGCAGTTACTGATGAGTGTGGTAAATGGCTATGTGTAACTGTGTGCATCATGTTTTCTGATTTGCACATGAAGGCTTTGTAATCACCATGTGATTTTCATAATTAACGAAGCACAAAACGCACCAGGACGACAGGGATAGTGGATAGTGAACTCTCATGCATGCTACAAACAGCCAGCAGATAAACAAGAATGGATAAAGAACACTTAATGTTTTAAGGAAAACAAAAAGGAATTCGTGTGGTTTTCTGGTGATAGGCTATCAGGGATTATGGTAGTGGACTATAAAGTATTCTAAAACCAAAGGATGCTTTTTCTGCAGACAATAAGAAGACAATTGGACCTGGACACAGTTGGCTAACCTCATTTGATTATTCATGATGCAGTGATCATTTCGGTTAGCAGAGGTTGCACCAAAAAGTCTTTTAGTCAGATGTAAATATAGTATGTGAGACTGAAAACACCATCAGAAATACTCGTATCACTTTATTTTTCCTATTGAGTTAAATTAATAGCAAATATAGAAGGCGACACTGAAGAGGTATCTTTTTCTCAGACTCTAAATCTCCTTAGACCATCACAGATGAGTATATTAACATATATCCACACTTCCAGGTGCTTTTATGTTACCAGAAAAGTGAAAAGAGGTCATGGCACAGATGCCAATTAGGCCTGATGTGATTTGGACTTTCAAAATAAATTTTAAAATATATTTTTTAAAGCTTGGGTTCTTTTCCAGTTGAGTGATGCTTGATATATGCTTCAAATTCTTTTTAACATTGTATTTAGAAGAGTTAAAAAAGAATCTTTTTATGTGAAATCAGCCTGTTTGTTCCACATCCCATATGAGTTGTTTTCCTCACTAGTTTTCAGGGACACTAAGGCAAGCATTTTTTAACTTGATTCCACCGAATATTTGACAAAAAAATATTTTAATACCAGTGTTAACACATATTTCCTTAATTATAAAGCCCTAAAGGTACGTCAAACTAAGTAAACCATTAGATTGTCAAAACATTAATAATCTATTAGTGTACACAGATTTGCTCATGCAGTGCAGTGGCCCAGAGGGGGTTGGTTTCAGGATTCTTACTCAACGCACTAGAGTATCCATTCCTAGCTCCACCAGGAACATACAGAGTGACCTTGCAAGTGCTGCCTAGTAGTTATCTGCCTCAGTTTGCCCTCTTGCAAAAATCTGGAGATGCTTTGAGGTCTTTGGATGAAAGGCGCTATTAAATGTATGAAGTATTCATTAATTAATATTGTGCCGAGAAAAAGACATTTCTGCTTCTAAAATGTAAATAATGCATTAACCCACTCCCTCCCTTCCATAATACCAGAAGTGTTTCTTCATAAGTAGATATTTGTAAATTAGACGGTGTACTGTGAAATTATTTAAGTAATCCAATTGATTAAAGAAAAGACATGGTTTCTGTGGGAATGCCCCAAGCATTCAAAACATTTCACCTACTCAGCTGTATTCACTGTTTTTTTTCTTTTCCAGGGATAGAAGGCTGCAGGTTGCCAGTATATCTTTATAGTAATGGTAAAAACTGAACAGAGTTTTAATATGGGGATTTAGAAGCAAAATTTCAGTGTTGACATTCTAATATACTTATTAATATAATCAACTCCTCCTACAGTCAATATTTTCAGGAAATTCCTTTTGCATACATAGTTATGGCTTTAATTGCTTTGAAGCTTTGCCTTGGCTGAAATTCTAGGATGTCTCAAGTCATGGTTTCCTCTGGCAGTTCAGCAATTATATGTATAGAAACTATAGCTGAAATGGAAGGTACAGTGCAAAACACAGGAACTTCAAAGACAGAAATTGTTGAGCAGAGAGAGAAAACCTTATATTTCTAAGGAAAACCATTCTAGGCTATAAGCACTCTGAGAAAAAAAAAAACAAAAAAAAACAAAAAAAAAAAAAAAAAGGGATGAACTCAACCTTTCAGTTCATTATTACAATAATAAAAGTTAGTTCTATGACATGCCCCAAGTGTCAATAGGGTGACATCAGGCTGGCAATGGGTCACTAGTGGGGTTCTGCAGGGATCCATTTTAGGACCAATTCTCTTCAACCTTTTCATAAACAACCTGGACTCAAAGGTGCACTAGGTGAGTTTGTCAATGATACAAAACTGGAGGAGCTGTTGACTCCCTTGAAGGCAGAGAGGCCCTGCAGAGAGACCTCGACAAATTAGAGGACTGGGCAGTCACCAACTGTATGAAGTTTAACAAAGACAAATACCAGATTCTGCACTTGGGATGGAGTAACCCTGGACATACAGACAGTCTGAGGTTCGTTCACCACCTCCCATGGGCAGGCAGGAGTTTAGCCTTCCCTGGGAAACCTGAGCTCCATTACACACAGCCGTGGCTTGGAAAGAAAAACACCAACCCTACAATGGCCCCCTCCTCCCTCCTCCTTTCCCCATCTTTATGTGCTGAGCATCATGCCATGTGGCACAGAGTCCTTTTGTGGTAAGCTGGGGTTATCTGTCCCAGCTGTGTCCCATTCCAGCTCCTCGTGCATGCCATACCACTCACTGGTGGGGTGGGACGTGGAGCAGAAAAGGCGTTGATGTTGTGTAGGCAGCGCTCAGCATTAACACAAACATTGTGGTATTATAAACCCTGTTTTCAGTACAAATCTAAAATATAGCCCATGCTAGCTGCTGTGAAGAAAATTAACTCTGTCCCAGCAAATACAGCACACTAGGCCAATGTGCAGAATGCTAAGGAGCACTACGGGTAATGCTTGAGAAGCAGAAATAAAAATCAGTGCTAACAGAAGATTGGTTAAAAATAGACTTTGAATTTATAACTTATATATAGAAGGTATATAGATATTACCTACATAGTTTAGAGAGAGACACACAAGGGGCTTCAGCATTTATTGGCTGTTCACATTCAAATAAACATTTGTGGGTTTTTTTACTAAATAGTACATTTAATTATATTTTATGAGATTCTACTTTATGAGATGAAGTATCAGATTTCAATTAGATTTTGTTAACCTTATTGTACGTCTCAATTAAAGTCTACCAATTTATCACTTTATGGGGGTAAAATCATCCATCATAAAGTTTCCTGGTTACAGATCACTAATTAATTGGTAGCTGGGATAGAATTTAATCGTTGTTAAAGACCCCGAATTTCTCACATCACTGTTGCAGAACTGCATAGTCAATTAAGCAACAAGAACCTGCCTATTTTACTTGGTTTATTATACTAATGCCTTGGAATGTTTGCATGAAATACATAAATTCTCTTGTATCATAGTTAATTAAATACAAAACCATGGTCTGTAAAAGTCACCTGTGTGACCTCTGGAGAATGAGTGTGAATCAATGCCAAAGACCACACCAAAGCAGCAACTACTTAAACTAATAAAGTGATTTATATCCTTCGAAGAGCAGAAACAGAGAGACTGCAATATTTTTTAGTTCCTTTAAGTTTTATTATGACTTTATGATACCATTCTTGATGGCAGAGAAAAGGTTGGTGTCAGGGGACTGGTGCTGCTTCCAAGTGTAACTGCCTCAACCAAGTCAGACAAGAATGACAAAAAATACTTCTTTTTGTCATTCTTTGTGCAAATGAAAGAAACTTGTCATTCCAACTTCACAAAACAGCACTAGAGATGAAATGCTCAACTCCACTGGGACAACCATTTTTTTGCTGTTATTACAGAAGAAAATTATAACCATAAAAATGTCCAATTTAGAAAAAAGGTGCCACTTTAGCATCATTTGCATAAAAGCTGTTACATACAAATTGTTATAAAGACAAATGTGTAGTACTCTTGTTGAAAATTGCTTATATCTTAGGTGCTTTGCCTGAAACGACATAAAGGCCTCTTCAAACTGAAATTCATTCTCAGGTAAATAAAGCTGAAAAAGAATTTTCACTTATTTGTATGTACGTGAGCAGTTTCTCACATTGTCTTAAACAGATTTTTAACATACATTTCTCCCAAACTTTTAAATTCCTCCCCTCCTTAGCCTGTTGGTGGCTTCCATTATAATAACTTGGCTTTGAAGACGAGGGCAGATGAAAAGCTTGTTCTGAGTGCAAGCTAATGATCAGTTTGAAAAGATAACTTTCTGCAAATGAGGGCAGCTTTTATTTTCTTCTGTTCTTTACTTTTGCCTCTGCAATGAGAGGACCACTGTCTGGATGCCACTGATGTCTCTGTCACCAGCACTGTTACCCATCGACCCAGAGAAATTTATTTATCCCCCTTCAGAAAATCAACCAGGTGTGCTGTGCCTGCTGAAGGTGGGCTATTTTACTGCAATCAAATAATAAGCTTTGGTACATAAAAATTCTTCGATGAAATAGTCTGATTAACTTTATTTTTGTATTTCTGGCAAAAAAAGAGAGGCATTTATTATTGGTGTTACACACTGACACAATGTGAATTAACAAGAAATCCAAATTAAGTTTTGTAGTAAAGTAAATCAGACATATATTACTCTAATTGAGAATGGTACACTAATATAAATGAGAATGCTAGTAGGGGATTTTCAAGTGGTCTGGTAATCTTTTTATGTAATTGCAGAATCATTACATTAATGTAACTTGTCTGTAAACAGGAGAAACAGCTATCTGTAGAATGCCAAGTTAAAATGCCTGTAAACAGTATGTTGTGTCTGAGATGAAGTATCAAAGGAAATAATATGGTATAGAATCCATAAGTTTGCTACTCTATGAGACTTATGAGACCTATAAGCATGTGGATACATTGAGACATTGTACACTGAAGCACGAGTAACACTATGTTATATGGAGATATATTCCGCAAAATTAAAAATGAAGTGTTTTCTAGAACTTTGGACAGCATAGGGCCAATAGCAACAATATACTGTATACACTTTATCTGCTTTTCCAACAGATCAGTTACTTTCTCAAGCAAAATAAAGTAATAAAATCAAGAGTATATTCTTGCTGATATGAAATCTAGTGTTTAATTTTTTAAATATATTGCAAGCACTAAACTGAAAAAGCTCTGTTTTGCCATGTCAAAAAGCACCAGGTGAGGACAGAAGCATCTGTATGTACTTTAAATATCTGACCACAAACTGTGAATGTGTAATTTTAAAAGTTGAGAGCAAAGTAAGAAAATTAGGGCTAGCTCTCCTCCTCTTTTTTTGTTTTTAGCATGAAAAAATACTAACAACCTACTTAGTCTTTCTCAGACCGAGATCCTGATGCTTTCTGGATGGAGGGTTCTGCACAGCTGTGTGGCCATGACCAGATCATGTGAACTGGAGTGTCACCTTAGCTGGCACCTTTCCCTACCATCTGCACATCTTTCTGCACTATAACACAAATATATTTACTTTCTATGCAAGAGAGTTACATGTTTTTCAAATAAAATCTTGGAAAATATGGTTAAATAAGAAGTGTGTTTAGCTCTTATTTTAAATCTCATTTTTTTAGAAAGAAACAATACTTTTCACCAAATGGTGTTCTCCCAGGATAGTCAGTCTATGATGAATATTTCTTTTTGCTGCTTTCTGAGATGACCAAGTTACATGTACTTGTAACTGTCTTGAAAATTTCTAACAGAAGAAACCACCATAATATGATAATAGCTACCTTGATGATTATTCTTTGCCATTCTGAGGTACAAAGAAAAAGCAGAATTATTCTTCAGTCTCTTATCAGAAATGTGAATGCAGGAAATTTCAAGATATGATGTAATTTAAGCTCCTTGTTGCCTCACACAAAAATCTTCTAAATGACAGAACTCTGGTCACTGTGCATGATGTGAAGGGGTTTCTCAGAGGAGAAACCATGTGGAGGAAGTTTTCTTGTTACATTGATCCACAGCTGGTGTTGATGATGTAGACCATCTCTTACAAGTTTATGGTTCAGATTACTTGATTTTATTTTTTTTTACATCTTCACTGACTATGAGAAAAGGAGGGTAGGATTTATCTGTGTGCCCCATTGTTTGGTCCTGAGTCTTTGTCCTTGGTGTGGAATCACAATGGTTTCTATGAGGAGCATAAGCAGAAAGCTACTGGAAAACATCTGTTTTCAGCTACTTCACCTTCTTATTTTCTTTTCCTCTTCCAAATTTCTAGCCTGCTCCTAAATACTGAAGTGCAAACAAGATCTATCTGTAGGCAACCTATGGATAGTTTCTTCTCAACCATCCTCTGCATTTCATGTATCTTTTTTGCGCTATTTCTGCAATCTTTAAGTCATTGTATTAATAAATACACAACAGCATTTTGTGCAGAATTCCTTCCAGTTGTGGATATTATTACCCAGTTGGTGGAATTCAGATAGAGAGAAGAAAGTTACACTTCCTCTCAGCTATTTTCTGTTTCATCAAATAAAATACAGAAAGAAAGAGGGAACACAAAGATGCTGACATTAATGAAGACTGCTTGAAAATCTAGGATGACAATGAACTGAAAGGGGGAATATACAAATGGAACTGTAAATTTGAACTGAAAGCTGGATGAACATTTTTGAAGCCAACCAGTAAAACTTTTCTACTAATGCTATTATGAAGCTCATTGCAATAACTCTTTGGTCTGAAACTACTTCACGTTTAAAATGAAACAAAAAAAATTTTACTGCATTTTGTTGTGGTCTCTTCCCAAACTGTGGACATCAGAAATATTAGGCAACTTTTCTCAAATCTGATAAAAATATTTAAATTGTAAATTAATATTTTTTCCCTCAGGATACTTAGTGGAATTGTAAAATATTAGTGATCATCCTCACTCTTTAGCAGAATTCACCCTTTTCACAATATCTGTAGGCAAGTGATGATATTTGGAGGTGTTTTTGATTGCGCCAGAACAGCTAAATCTTGTATTTTTGTCTCTGTAGCTCTCTTGCCCTGTCCCCAAAATCCTACTTGTTTGCTTCCTTTATTTGTTGTGTCACGTGCTGTATTTTCTGACAAAGGAAAATGGAATAGAATATAGCTCGTAGCAGCCTAAACTAAAATGAGTCCAAGAGATAGGAAATTTTGGAGAATAGCATTGCTAAAGACATAATTTTTTCTTTCTTTTTTCAAATACTTCAGAAGCAGGAATCCTGCCAGGGAGTCAACCAGGCCTGCAGGTGTAAGAAGAGCACTCCAGGAAGATAAGACCTTGTCAGAAATGCTGAATGAATTCTTTACATCAGTGTTTGCTGTAGAGGAGCTTTGAGAGGTTTCTACACTGGAACTACTCTTTATGGAGGGACAAATCTGAGGAACAGTCTTATATTGATGTGTCAGTAAAAGAGGTTTAAGAACAAATCTATACAATGAATAGTGACAAATCATCAGGACCAGATCATGCAAGAGCTCTAAAGGAACTCAAATATGAAATTGCCAAATTACTCACTGTGGTATGTAACCTAGTGCTTAAATTGACCTCAGTACCAAAAGAGTGGAGGTGGGAAATACAACAGAAATTATTTAAAGCATTTTGAAGTGAGGAGGGAGACTGAGGAAACCATAAAACAATAAGTCTAATTTCTCTACTGGGTAAATTGGTTGGAAATATCAAAAAAAGAAACCCAGAATTAGAAGGCTTGTAGAGAAATGAATTAAAGGAGATGCTATAAAAACACTGACTGAAGCAACTGGAATTGTTTCCAGCCAGTGATGGATTCTGTTTCTCTTAGATGCCTATATAGGGCAGAAGACCTCAGACAAGGTATCTGGTATTCAGAGACTTAAGTTTAGATCAGAAGAACACAATCTTGAGTATCTGAGTGATGAAAGGGCAAGTGGCATAAAATGCACTATACAAAGGAAAAACCCTGAAGTAAAGTTAACTAATCATAAGTCTTATACTAGATATTCTAATTTTAAAAAACTTTTTAAAAAATGACAAAGTAATTTGGATTATCTGTCCAAAGGGAAATATCAAATATCAGATTTAAAACAAACTAAGGGAAGTATCTTTAAATGTAACAGTGGAGGTCCTTGCAGAATATGTTTTGGATGCTACTGATATAAATAGTTTCAGAGAACAGTTGGAAACCATGAAAGAAAAGTCTGTCTCTCAACATCAGATGTCCCTTTCAGCTCAGAATCCCCTGGCACATCACATTATCAGAAACTGGAATATTATACTAGGAAAGAGTCTGTATTTTATTTCTTCTGAAATTCTTTCTTTAAATGGATATTTAAAGAAGGCATTTAAAGCTTTAAAGCTATTTCTAAAAGACAGTATACTAGATTGGATGGACCTATGATTTTCCCTGGTAATCTACTCCTACATTGGATTTTATGTAATTTGTTGTGATATGATCAAGGAAAACTTTCAAATAAAATCTACACTGTACAGGGTTTCCCTGGATCGAGTGTTTGCTCCAATTGAACCTGTGCTGTGATAAGCACTTGGGCTAAAGAAGAGTTTTTCCTTAAGTTGAGGTACTAATTAGCAATCTTGCTTAATGGAGTTGGAACAGCCAGTGAGTGCCTTAGCAGTTCTCAAGCCACCCTTGCTGCTCACCCCATCCCCATCACAGTGGGCTTTCACCAATCTTTTAGCCACGTTCATCACCTACAACTTCATCTCCGTCTACTTTGAAATAATGAAAAGGAAAGGGCCTTTCTCAGGACTACCAATAATTCATCATCCCCAGAGAGACATTGTAAAGTAGGTAACCATGGATTGTATTTTCTCCTTAAAGATAATTCTTTAATGATTATCCATTTCTCTAATGTGTGACTGTAAATACTGTTGAAAGAAAGATGTCTTCCTTTTAGGATAATTTAGGCCTGAGTATCCCACAGGTCCAGTTATCCATATCTTTCTAGATAGTTAACTGATTTCTTGAGCTACCCAGAAAGGAAGACAGCTTAGCACACATCCATCTGTCCTCTCAAAACTTATAACTACTCACTCCATTTGGCAGGGTGGATGAATACTTTGTGCAATTACATTAAAGGTTTTATTTTAATTGTTTAATATTCCCATTAATTATGTCTCCTTAAGTCATCTTTTGAGATTTTGTAATTTTAAATTTTCTTTGAAACTTAGAACAAATGCAAATAAAAAAAAATGTCTAGCTATCTTTCAGCTAGCTTATGATGAAATGTTTCTGTATGTTAATCGTTTGGTTATTAAAATGTATAAGGAGTGGAAAAAAGCCTGGAACAGACAGCATCAGTGATTGCCTTGAGAGTATCCTTCCAGAGAGGAGCAGCACTTTGGATCTCCTTGACAGCAATGACAGATATTTGTGGCTCAGATGGCCCAGGTCACTGTAAGCCTAGAGGAGAACAAAGACAATATGCTGTACCTGTAAGGAAAGTAAAGGGCAATGAAATATGTACCCAAAGCAAAACAGAGAAGATGGCAAATTGGCCACTGTGAAGCTGACACAGTACACAAGCAGAAGGGAGCAGGTGTTGAAGATGGGATTGGTTTGTTCTGGATGCACTTCTCTAGGTTTCCCCAGGGAAATGTAAAACTTAACCAAAACTAGTTTCACAAAACAGAGAAGGAGCAAGGGAGAGACAAGCTGTGGCTCCTTCCTCTGAAGATGAGAAGCTGACAAATGAGGAGCACAAGCAACCTTCTCTAACTTATGTAGGAGCTGAGAAGTGAATCTAAGGTTCCTGTTTGCCCAGATTGCTAAATACATCAACAAAGTGAGAAGTTTGCTTATGTTTGCATCATTAAAAGGAAGACATTTTTTGTTTGGCTCTGTTTTTTAGTGATGTCATCAAATTTCATCACCATCATTGATAAAAACATAAATGGGAAAAACATGATGTGTACTGAAACTGTGAAAAGCCATGTATATCAAGGTTCCAGGTTTTTCAGAACTCTTATTGAAGCTCTTGGCAGATAAGGGCCAAACAAATACATATTACAATATAAATTGTTGCTGTTTCTATAGGTTTTGGTAGCATATCTTCAAGGCCAGATATTTTTGGGTTTAGGCACCTTTAGAAAGATGTAGAGGTATCTGGAGAAATGAGGAAAAAGCAGATCTAAAATTTAGAAAGGTTTGAGGGGAATTCAGAGAAACATAGTAAAATAGAGAGCAAAATCAGGTGGAACACGAAGGAGAGAGGACAAACAAAAGAAAGATAACAACTCAGTACTTGTGGATAAAGAGAAGTTTACATATATAAATGTAGTTATGCCTATGTGTGTGCCAGTCTCTGTGTGTGCATATAAATACATATTTATATATGTATAAAAAAGATGTATCAAACCCACCTCTATTACTAAATAACTCAAACCTTATATTAAAGCCTTTTTCTTGGAGATATGTACCAATGATACAGACAGATTTGTCACTATCCAAAGGGAATTCCTGATTTGGAGGCTCAGAGTCTGAGGACACACCAAGCCCCTCTCACAACACAAAATCCCGTGAGAGCCAGAGGATTAGACCCTTGCTGTTCCCACAGAACTGACTCTTTAAAGTTTTATATTTTGGAAATTAAACCAGCTGAGGAAAATTCATCTCGATGAAGTGAAATATCTTGCCCAAATGTAAAAACCAACCAACCAAACCAATAGAAAGAGAGTGTCCTGGAGGCTGACTGTCTTAGTTTTAGGTTTGGTTTATTTTTTTGACAAATACTCACTCCCTATGCTCAGAATAACCGAGAGCTGAAAGCCTAGACTATCTCTGTGCTGCCGCTTTAAACACAATACCCTTTCCCCTTTTTTCATTTAGTTATCTCGTTCTCTGCTCCGTGGCTCAATCTGCATATGTTATTGGCCTCGATTCCCAGGGCTGCCACCTTAATCTGTAGTAGCTAATAGTACAACCTCACACATGGCCTGGGACCAGGCTCAGGTTAACAAGAAATCCAAAAGCAAATGGCTGGGGGAGGTTGCTATAAAATAACCACTTGAAAATTCAGGCTGTGATTTTTTTTCACATTTGCATGGAGGAAGCAAAGCTTTTAGTCTCAGAGGTTCAGTCAAATGCATTAAAAAGATGAACATTTTAGTTAATGTTCTAAGAAGATTTCTAAAAGCAGTTTTGATTGTGTACTATTAGCATTAATTAATTTTTATACTGAGACCAGCCGTTATATTAGTAGAATGCATATTTTAATCAATTTCCACTTGCTGTTTTGTGCAAGTTAAAGGTAGCTTTGTGGTTTGTGCCTAGTTTATACAGTGCATTTAACTCAATGTGCCTTAGGTAATGCTCATCTGAGGTTCAATGTATACTCTAATCAGAGCATGATACAAGAATTATGAATGAAGCCCCGACAAGTAATGGGGTTGTTTTAATTTTGGACCATAGTGGAATATACCTTCTCTAAACAGGTGCTTGAATACATTATTAAATAACACAATACTCAACTGCACTATCATCAAATGCAGACATAAACAGTTAGGATTTTATCTCTTTTCAATAGGAGCTTACCTGCATCTGAAAGCAGCTGTTTTATATACATTTGCAATCATTCTGTCACTGGTTAATTTAAAAGGATCCTGTCAAGCGATTTTTTAAAAACAGTTTTGAGGTTATTATTTTAGAAATATTTTATCATTTGTATGAACAATTAAAAGATAGTCAAAGTTAATAATTATTTCCCAGGTTTGTTTTTTTTTCTCACACTTTTTTTTTACAAACAGTGACTTTCTGCTCAGAATTGCTAAAAAAAGAGTTTGAAATTGGGACTGCACTAAAGTTTATTTTTTTCATAAACACTAGTGATTATTCAGGTAGATATTTAGGCTGGGAAGTGCTCAGAGGAACAACTACCCTACACTGTCCGGCTCCAACAATCCCTCTTCTCCCTCATCCCTTGGCACTTCTCTCCCAGTCTTTCTTCACAATCCAAAGGAAAACTGATGCTGTGTCTCAGCAGAGAAAGAGGAGACGAGCAGGACATAAGACTTGGTTAGATCAGGAGACAAAACACAGTCCTATAAAAGGTTTTTCTTGCTTTCAACAAAAATCTCCTCAGGCCTCTCTGATCCTAAACAGAGCAGCCTTTCGAAACTACTGATTCAAGAGATAGGAATTGTTGAAAAGAGAGGGTGAGCGAAGACAACAGAGGTTGAAAAGACATAACAGGAAAAAGTGAGGCTAAGAAATATTTGGAGAAACTTTGATACAGGTAAATGTCTGAAAACTAGTTTCTCAAAACAGATCTTCTTTCACTGTATATCAGCTCTGCCCTCTCATCAGAGACTCCTCTCAATCCTGCAGCGCCCAGGGCCTGCCATCCCATACCACCAACCAAGGGCTTGGTCCATCCCAATTAACTACAGCTACAGCATAAAACATTGTCCCCATGCTGCTCCTCTCACTGGGCTTGCCATGGGAGGTGATTCTTGTCCCTCACATGAGAAGGTGCTGTGCCTCCAGTGGTGCCCTTCCCATACACTGCCCTCAAGGTTCTTCTCCTCTTGTGGCCATGTCAGGATGTTTTGCTGTTCAGCAATTCTTTGGGGTCCAAAGGAAGGTCCAGGTCACTGTGATGGAGGCTGTGTGAATATGCTGTAAGAACCACTGGTTGTAAGAACCACTGGAAAAAGGAGGCACAACTTCACAAACTGACAGTCCTACTGTAGGGTGATCTCTTGCCTTCCAGATCAGAAGTGGTTACCCAGAGTAAGCACTCTGCCAAATGCCTGCCCACAGCTAACCTTCCCACTGCTCCCAGCCCCATGAATGTCAGAGCCTTCTCTTCTGGAGGTACAGGCATGACCAAGCGGGTGGAGGAAAGAAGGGCTACAAGGAGTACCACAGGTGGACTGGGAAACAGTGTCAAATCAAACGAGTGTACAAACCACATTAGCACAGTCACCTTCAAGCCCATGTGAGCAACAAGTAACAGGCTTATACTGCCATATTCTCTCCAGCAGCACTGTCCTGGCAGGAGCAGAGTCAGTGCTGCTGCACTTCAGATCAGCAGTCACGATACAGGCTTCAAAGCACTAGTCTATTCAAAAGGTTCTGATAAGAAGGGATGAGTTCAGTCTTCACCATTGCACAGAACAGGGCTGTCAGTCCTTGCCAGTCTGTTGGTCAGTAGATCTCAAAAACTAAGCATCACTAATTATGCTTTTCTTGTATTAATAACTCACAATACTGATTACTGATAAAATAAGCATACATATGCTGGAGGTATTTGGCATAAACAAGCACCAGTGGACTGCACACTGGCAAGCCTACAGTGATGTTAAGTATTTGGAAGACATGAGGGGAAGGAAATCACTGTAAGTGATGCCAGAAAAACTTGCCACTTTAAAGGACTCTGAGATTAAAAACTGAGGAAAAATTCATTGACTATATGAGAAACTTACCCATTACCATTCCAGAAAATTCAGACTCCACAGATATTGATGCCTGTCCTCATTTACATCTGCCCATTCACTCCTGGAGTCCTGGCTGAGGGTAAGACCTTTGATAGCAGAGCCACTGCTGCACACAGGCTTATAGGAAAGACTTTCTAGCCTTTCCTAGATGCAACTGCAATCAATCACCTAGAAATGAAGATTTCACTAGTTCATTACTAGTTCCCTGAGCCATCCAGCCTCCCCAAATGCTTAATAAAACTTCCAGTTTTCTAATATTTAAATTAAGTATTTCAATTACCTAATACTTAGCAATGTTGCCGATGTTTTTCTTGATTTTTCTTTCCTTACATGGACCTGGCTGGAAAAACTTCTATATCAAATGTATATCTTAATTAAATATAAGCTGTTTTAAGTGCAGGGAAATTAAAAAATTTCAAAGTTATCATTTTTCTCTCTGTTTCAAAGATGCAAATACCAGAAAGAGAGCAGTTAGACTTTAAAAGAAAAATTTATGAGTATTTCCCTCTTGGTACTCTTTCCAGTGCTTCCTAATTAAGGACAAGCCAATACAGTATCATGTACCAATCTGGTATTTATTAACAAAGCTAGTCATGATTTTTAACTGATTATTGCTCAGAGGATCCTCCCCTCATTAATATAAATGAATTAGGAGGAATAGTGCCAAATGTTTCAAATGGGAATTAACATGAGACTGCAAGGTATAATTAGTTGAAGATGCTAAATACATCAAAGTATTAATTTCTGTATGCATATATATATATGCCTATATATGTATTACATTTATATATTATCTAAAAATATTATGTATATGTACACACAGTGCACATATCATCTTAAGTGCAACTTACAGATGGATGCATACCATTTTTATTATATTATACCCTGAAGCTACAGAAAACAAGGTATCAAACTGAAAGAGGATTACAAAATCTAGGGAACAAAAATAGAGAGAGATCCACACAGGATAACATTGATGATAAACATCATTTAAGGCAAAGATTCTCTGAATCAGACACCACTGTAGGTAAAATATCACAACCCCATTGTTTTGTTTTCTGTTACTCTCATAATTATGTAATTTCCCTCCCTTCCTCCTGCATTTCTGTGCCTGACTGTGTGTCTGTGTGTGTCTGTGTCCACGTGCACTTGCTAGTGTGGAAGTGCAAATACAGCAAGGTTGAATCAACACAGCCCTGACAAAAATTATACCCTGAATTTTGGTCATTTAGATGAATATCAAACAGGACAGAGGCAAATCAAGACACATAACTCACCTTTGTTTCTCTGTTGCACTCTGCACTCAGCTGGAAAAACAATCTCTCTTTTCATCACCTTCTGAAACCAGAGCATTAGCTAGTTGGTAACATACAATAAATACAGTCCAAAAAAGCTGAGAGATGTTCTGCCACCCATTTTGGACCTGTTGGACCTGTTAATTCTGCACAAAGGTGTAAGACTGGTCTAATACAGATTGTGGCCAAGTGTTGCTGCAAGGAAATGCTTTGTCCAGTTCCCTGGATTCATTGACATGTTTCAGTAGGAAGTCACATTTCCTCTGAGCCAGAGAAGGTTGATGTGGATACAGAAAACATTTAAATTGGGAAAGGAGAATGGATGGCACAGATCCATGACTAAATCCTCATGTCATGTGGCAGGGCTGTTTGCTGTGCCTCATGGTTGCAATGAAATGTTAGCACTGCTATTCTCAGACCACTCCTCAGCTTTGGACTAGAGGCTCTAAAATACATCCAGAGTGCACAAAAAAACCACCAAACCCTATTGCAACTATTCACATGGGCTGTCAGCCACAACAATACTTGAGATCAGCATCTTGTGCTTATCTTGTGTTTAAGAGCTATTAAACTGGACCAAACAAAAGGCCTGTATATCCTGCCTTTGACTATTGATGCTATCAGATGTTTAGAGATGAAATGTAATAGAATGGTTGTTCCCTAAATTTCTCTCCCTGCTTCTATCTGGCAACTTACAGATTCCTTTTAGGCCATTACACCAGGTCAACTTGTCTGATAATACTGAAGAGGGGACACAGTAACTTCATCTCCACCTACATGACTTTGTCTAATCTTTTTTGAAAATATTTTTCCTGTTGGTGCCCACAATATTCTTTAGCACTCAGTCAAAATTTTGTGAGGAAGTACAAGCAGCTGTCCTCTCTTTGTTTTTAAATTGCTCCCCAGTCCTTTCATTGACTGACCTCTAGTTCCTCTTTGAATGTTTCTTCTCTCTTTATCTTCTCCAAGCCATTTATGACACAGTAGGCTTCCTCACCTTGGACACGTTCTTTTGCTCAGTTAAGCCTAGGGAACTTTGAAGCTGTAGTATATAGAAACTTCCATGAAAACAAAGATTTTAAATAAAACTTTTCAGATCATGCTCACATTCATTCTTTGCTACATCTCTGACAGTATTTATCTGCTTCCTTAAAATGTGCCTTGCAACATGTTTTTAAACTGAAAGGATAAGAGATTTGCAAGCAATTTAAGGTAGAGATTATATTTTTGTGTGTGCAGTAACAAGTATGATGGTGGGGCCTTTAAATATAACTGCAAGAAAAGATAATAAATGAAAAAAAATATATTGAATAGTAGTACACATAAAAAGCATTTAATAGTGTAACCTGTTCTACTATGAAAGAAACATGGGGTTCGTAATTTTTGCTTTCACCAGTGAAGAAAACCCTTTATGAGCTTACTTATGTAAAACACACTTGTGGTCATAACTGCTTTACTGGTGTTTTAATCTTCAGGATTTTTAGTCCTCTAAATATCTAATTAGTACTGCTTTTTTTAATGGTTTTATAAAAGAATCTTGGCATGTATGCACAGAGTGGCCTAGTGCCAAAGTACCATAACGTGCAGGAACAGTAACAACTCTGTCTCTGCACTGACTTTCTGCAACAGACTATGATCAGGAAAAAATCAAATTCAAAGCTGACAGGACAGCTCACATTCCTGTTAGAGCTCATAAATCCTGCTCAGAGGGAGAACTCCAGATATTTGACTGGCCTTTGGGTGTTTTTTTTTCCTTTTCTGCCTTTTACTTCTTCATGTTATCCTTGACCTACCTATATTGGTCATCTATATTGGTCAAATCCTGTCACCCCTGCAAGAGAGCTAAAGGGGAGGAAGAGCAGTGCATAAAGAGGCTTGTCAAAAGGACACTGTAGATACTCAGAAGAGATTTACTACAGCAGATCATCTCAGAAGTTTGATTTTGCTCTGGAGCTGCAGCCTAATGGAGATGGACTACCTGCTACACTCTGGTAGTAGCAGAAGTTGAGGTGCTAACATATATTCAGAGAGAGCTCCTTTTCCATTCAATGCCTCCTGAAAAGAGCCCTTAGTTTCTAAGCACCTGAACATTTGAAGATTTAAGTTAATGCAGAAATCCCAATAAAAGCTTAGGTTTTCAGCTAATGTTTCGTGCCACCTGTCCAAACTAGTCCTTAGCCCTTTCTCAAAACCAGAGTATCATGTTCTCCACTTCTGCTTTCTAGGAGATAAAATACAGACTTTGGCAGGTATATGTGACAAACCAGTACAGCCCAAGCAACACAATGGCCCTTTGGTGCCACTATCAGTTCACATAATTTACAGTCACCCTCAGATTGCTCTAACTTATGGCAAGGGACAAAAGCTGGCTAATGATCAGTCAAAGCAAGGTGGCATCTTTGCTCACACCTCCCTCCCAATTAGCACTCCTTGCTCCTTGCCTGCAGCAGAAAATCTGGGCCTTTATATTATTTTCCCACAACAGCAGCCTCCATCATTAATTAGTATATGGAAGCTCTGGAGATCCATTGGGAACAGGAAAAAAACATCTTCCTGTGACAGTGCTACTCATTCTAACAGCTCCAATTCCCATCAAGCTGTTAGTGACACACACTTGAGCTTCTGGTGACCCTGCACAAGACCTTTCTTTGGACTCAGGAAAGGAAACAATGTGATGTACAACTCATGAACCTTATGGTTTCCTGACTCATGACTGTATTATCTATATCTAAAGGAGTTCAAGATGAGTCTGAAGCCTTCCTTTACTGTAGCTGGGACATTGGTAATGTCTCAATCCATGTGTACTCTCAGTTGATTAATAATGTACTTTAGCTTACAGAAATGAATCTTTCTCAGCAGAGAATTGATGTGGTAACCACTCTCTAATTTTCCACTTATTTTCCTAACACTTGAGGAATTGCAATCTCAAAAATCACCATCAGCTGGCTTACAATAAGAAGCCACAAAGACAAATGTCACCTTGGAGAATAAAAGCCAAAAACCCAACCCAAACCAAACCAAATCTAAAACCAAACCCAAACAGAAAAAAAAAGCAAACCGTACTAAAGGGAATCTGACAAAGGCCTATACTTGTGTGTTGATTCCAATTAAAATATGGCTAGGCTAAAGATTTCTCAACAAAACTGGAAATTACAATCACCTTTTAAATATTTTGAAATAACTATGGATAGGAAGAAAATTTTAGACTTCTAGGATTCATTAGTCACTAATATTGTTACATTTGCTTTCTGTACACCAGGCAGAGGAAGAGAGTATTCACATGGCATATGTTCCATATCAATCAAAACCACTATTAAAAATACATTAAGAAACAAATAAGCAGTTTCCCATGATTCTTTTTCCAAATGTATGTAGCTTTGGCACAACTGTAGATATTAGTGTAGATTTGCAAACACCTTTGCTCAGCAAAGAACAGCTCGAGAATATCTGATTTCTTTTGTCTGTAGTTTTATTGTAGAAGGGGAACTCAACATCTGCCCAGTTCAGATCATGGCTGTACTAGCAGACTATGCACCTTGTTCTGATTAGTCTCCCAAAGTCCTAGTATGACATCCAGTTGGTTGAGTTTAAATCTGAAAATGGTCTGAGGTCAGGCCTTTGGCTGTTGTAAGGTGCCGATCAGCAATCTGAAGGGGATATCCCCAGGATATTAAATCTATTGACCTATTGACACAAAATCTCTAATGGTTGAAAAGAGCTGTCAGTCATGAGCAGTGGAGTCTCTGCTAAGCAGGATATGAAGTAAAACAAGCACGTTTTTGGATTATTCCCTGACAGTATCCCTGTTCAGGATTTTTCCTTGACCTTGAGCATGAGTAGACTCCTATGATAAGGGTCTGTGAGTAAAAGGCAGAGTCATCAGTTCAGATCACAAGGGGAAACTAAGTTTAAACATTAACTTAATTCTTCAAAAGTTAAATAATGCTTCTGGCATCAACAAGTTCCAAGCAATATTCTGCTTTTTCTATACACATTCTTTCCCATCCTTGTCCCATTAATGAAGAGTACATACCTAATGTGTCTGGTCTGGTGTAATCACAGAATATGACACCTTCAGTCCTCCTTTGTCTGTTATCTAAGCATATATGCCACTGGGCAGAACATCTCTCACACTACTCCCCTCCCCTCTGTCCCTTCTGCATCTGTCCAGGTTTGACAAAGAAAGTTCTGTATGTTACATAAACACCCACTGAGAGGGCTGCAGGCAAGAGAATGGAGAGAGGACGAGGACCAGGTCAAAAGAAAATGTAGACAAGGCAAAATATTTCATCTGCATTCTGAAATACAGAAAGTTAACTCAGATAAAATTGATTCCAGAACAGTATGCATTCTATTCCAGCAATATCTATTGCCATATGGGACTTTTAAATACTGGGTTTGGAAAGGAAAGAAAAGAACACAAGGTAGCCTAGTTAAAAACGCACCAGAAGTATGAAGACAGCAGCCCAGTCTGTTACTTGATATTCAAACCTTCTCAAAACTTTTCTGGGATTTTTTCC
Source organism: Notiomystis cincta (assembly GCA_013398075.1). Classification (NCBI taxonomy): domain Eukaryota; kingdom Metazoa; phylum Chordata; class Aves; order Passeriformes; family Notiomystidae; genus Notiomystis; species Notiomystis cincta. Next base: position 87,133 of record VZRX01009578.1, on the reverse strand, counting down.
TTTTCTTCTTGGGGATTCTATACTGCTATGATCAAACACTTGACAGCCATTTTCAAGTAATTTTGCATGATTTCCATACTGAAGAAGTATTAAACATAAGATTCCAAGAAACTAGTCAGACTCTCTGCATTTTGCTATTTTCTCCAGCATAAATACCCTAACCAGTGCCCCTAAGCATAGTACAATATCATACTATTTTTTCATATTTTCTTTTCCTCATAGAAAATTCAAAGCTTTTATATGTTTTCATGTTTGTTATACATTTTGATCAAGTATCTCTTGAATATGTAGGAGGGAACAATGAACAACAATATTTTGGACTGTAGCTGGCAATGAGTGTTTGGGTACATCTACCTACCCTGTGATGCATTTAAATTCTCTTCTTGAACACCTCGGAATAAATAAGATTTTTAGCACTATGTCTGAAGTTAAAAAACATACAAATAAAGTAAATGTATGTTAAAAAGTAGAGTACAACTGTGAAATAACAAAATACATTTAACAAGGAGGAAGCAATATACTCTAACTGCAAATGATTCATCTTAATGGCATAAAAAGAAGAAAAACATACATGAATTTGGCATTACCGTCAGCATTACAATTGTTCTGGTAAGGAAAGAGAGAGAGAAAGAGACTGACTTTAGATGGCTAAGTGCTGCCTATTAGCAGGGAAACAAGTACTCTACTTTGTAAAAGTTACCTTTTTATAACATTTTGGGGCTTTTCAGCTGATAAATGTAAATATTAATCATTGTCTCAAAATCTACTGCACTAAATTTCTGTTTCACTTACATCCCAGAGTGAAGCACTTATACAGAAACAATTGCACTCTGATCATTAATTTTGAAGCCATTCTGCAGTGATTAACATGTGAAGTCTGCCAAAGCATTTTCAAGGTTGTTTTTGCACTTTTGTGTGTCTGCAGCTCAGATCACTGGAAAATGCTGTAGCTCCAAACATACATAAACATCTTCATCATTCTTTAAACCCAGTGCAAAAATATTTTTAAAGTTTAAGCATGTCTCATATGAAGAATAGAAAATCTGTGTCTTTTCATTTCAGGGGATGCATTATTACCTCAGGAACTTCTTTAAGAATGACCTACGAATAATTTACCAGGAGTTAGTTTTATAAAGCACATACTTCATGGTGAATGAAGGAAAAATGCTAAAATGTTTATTTTATTTTTGTTACTTGAGTGAGGTTTGGGGATTTTTTTTGAGATATTTTTAAATTTCAGTTTGGTTTTCCTGTATTTTAATCACTGAACTGATTAGTGATTTAAAAATAGATAGCATGGTTGAAGAGGATGGGGAAAGAAGACAGATTTTAAACTTATCCCCTCCAAAACATTATACTACTAGATTGCAGTACAGCTCAGTAGTGTTAAAAAAACCTACAAAATGTAACATGAATTACCACTAAAACTCCTCTACTTTCCTTGATTCATTCCTCCCTTTATCTTTTTGACTGTTATGATATCATAATTTCACCAGCAATTCAGGCATAGATCATAGTAAATGGATTTAGATATATAACAGGAAAGAGAAGGAACAAAAAGGGTTGGGGGGGGAAGGGCTGAGGGGGAACCCAACCCACAGCTGTCAAGTATTACATTTAATAAAATATCAAAAATATTATCTATACTCACATCCACTTTTTCTTTGTTTATGTTTAAATCACTATTTAAACACCCCTTGCCCCCTAAACTCTCCTAATACAGGGAGATATGATCTCAAGAAGTCCACTTTTAAGGCCTTTTTTTAAGCAATAGCCTTTCTTTCTAATTATAAATGGAGTAAATAATCATAGCGCTGATTTCCAACAGCAAAAGATGTGACAATTCATATTCAGTTCTGTTAAACTGAGCATGTTATGCATGATGTGCAAGAGAGTCACCTTGCTCCTTTGCATCAACACCTGGAACAGGTATGGAGGCAGCATGCTTAGACACTGGCAAGGAAGGAGAATCTCGTCTTGTTTTATAAGGCCCCCATCTGTCCATCTTGGAAGCAACAGCACAGAATGTTTGGCATGGACTCCAGTTCAAGGACTGCAACGAGGATGTCCTATTCAGCCAACCAAGAGTGCTTTTCTCTGTACTCTCCCCATGTCTGGCCTGAATATCTAGTAGCCACTTGCTTCGTAGACACTTCTTAAGATGATGCACTTATGGAGTAGAAGAGAATAATGATGAGACAGGGAGGAAAGGTAAATACTAACCAGAGATATCATGAGCCTTAGAGAAATGCACTAGGAGACTAGTGTGTCATTCTTGTGGCTTGTTTTCACTGTTGTAGAAAATCTTTTTGCAATATATACAAAACTAAGTTAACCATGTTTTTAAGGCTTTGCAGATAAAGGTCCACAGTTCTGGAAAAATATTACAGCTCTGGATGAAGATGCATGGGCAAACTGTGTGAAGCTGTTTTGCATAAACTCACATCCATAATAGTCTAGCTCTGAGCTGGTGCTACCTGATGTGTAAATGCTGCAGATCCCTTCTGCTTACCTCCCTCAGTGCTTTGAACAAGTCGGAATGCAAGCATACACTTCTTGACTGTTTTGGTTTAATGCTAGTGCTTTATCCCCAGGTACCACCTAAAATCTTCTCTAGCTGAAAACTATCAGCATCAATAGATTGGAAAGAACTTCCTCCTCCATGATACTAATCTCTTTGGAGACAGAAGAGGTTGATAATAATTTCTTGGATTATTTTCATCATCTTTAATATTAAAAGAGGGAAATAGGAAAACAGGGAGAGAAGAAAGGCAGCTCAGTCCTCTGACCACCTCCCAGGTACCCTCGGTTCCTAAGGCCGTGTCACAGTCTTCAGTGGAAAGCCTATGGATTTACACCACTACAGAAGGGAACTGAGTTGATGGATATTTTTTATTGGCAGCCTTTCTGGGTTCTAAGACCTTAGGCTTCTCTTAAGAAAGGTTTACCCCCAAAGGGGTAAGCAGTGCATTACCCACATTTCTGTCAGCTACTGACCTTTGCCTCTCACACATCCTCCTGAAAAGGGACACAACCACAGCACTGGTTCATTTGCTCTGAGCTTTACTCTGCTCCTTCTCCACCCTACCAGGCTGTTTGGGGTTGCTCACTGGAGCCATCTTGAGTGTGTTTGCCACCAGCTGCTTCCCACAACCCCGTTGCTCCCCTACCCACCTCCAGAGTGTTGCACCACGCTGCAGGAGCCTGCAGTGCCATTTGCCAACACCATCTGCCGGACCTCCTGAGCCAAGATTACCTCCTCCCAAACCCACACCATTTTTATCAGGGTTTCAAAGCCTGCAAACAAGGGGTCACAATCTGAAAGGAAGGGCTCAAAAAAATCTGAAGCTGCTGTTTTTATTCCCAGCATCTTTTCTTTCTCCTTCCAGCACAAAAACATCATCCTTATCTTGCAGCAGTTGTTTCTGGGAGAAAAAGAAAATTCCAGTACAACTTTTGACTGCTGTTTTAAGCACATGAGCAGCTGCATGAAAACTGTGAGGTGATAGTCCTAATGTCTTCTCTATCTCCAGACTGTCCTCCTAGTCTAAAGAATTGAAACTAAAGAGCCAGATGGTGCTCATGCATACTTATCCTTGAATTCTAGTTTCAATCTCCCTCTCAGAAAGTCTTTTAATAAAAGAATTTAGAAGGTGCCATATCTCATGCTTGTGAGGTATTTACTGCACCCTATACATCTTCCAGAAATTTCTTGTTTACATATTTTTCTCTTTCATTTCTAAACTATCTGCATTGAATTGACCCATCTCAGCAGTACTGAAGAATGTTATTCTTCCTCTGTTGCTGCTCCCTCTTTGATGAAAAACCTCTGCATGCAGCCTCAGGCTTCACTACTTCTTTGTTCCTCTGGGCCCCCCCCATACACTTGGCAAGGACTATGGTCCTTCTACAGCTGCACTGGACACAAGGGCAGCTTGCTGACTCCATTTATGAGGAGAAAGCCTATGAAAACTAGGCTCTACTATGAAAAAAGTCAGGTTTTTACATTGAAACCATGGAGTATTTCTTTCACATTCAGTTCAAACAGAGCTAAATATGCAAAGAGTAATTTTTCCTTTGTAAGCTATACTTTTCCAGGGGGTTTGGTCTGCTTAGGGAGAAAAAGGAGAGGAGAGCAGAATCCCCAAGTTCTACTTCTGCTTTTGACTCTCAGCTAGCTGTATGATTTTCTCAGTTTCCTCAGTCAAGGCATTCCTCAGTTTACCAATTTGCAAAATGGATACAACAGCGACATATCCACAGGAATTCAGAGAATAAAGGCAGCTGTTTGCAAAAGACTTCAACACTGACAAAAAAAAAAAAAAAGCAGATAACTTATTCTTTCAAATTAAAAATGGGATAGATTATTCACGTATCTATACATAAACTCAAGCCATGAATCTGCTTGTAAGTGTACCACTCCCACATGAACCCTGCACTCTGTTTATAAGACACATTGTTTCCTTTATAAAGCCTACAGAAGTCAGACTTTGATTTGAATATAATAAAATTGCAGAAACAGCAGAAGCTGGCCATGTAACTCCTTTTTTAATGAATACCTAAAGTAACAGTCCTCTAAGCCATTGTGTCATCTTTCAACTCCTGTCCCTCCCTCCCCCTTTCTGCACCAAACTCGAGGAGAAGAAAAACTGATTGGCAGGTACTGTAGCTGGCGTGAATAACCACGACTATATATCTTGTCAAAAATCAGCATGTACTTTAAAAAAGAAGAAAGTAAAATATGAAGATAAGAGGAATAATCTGAGGCTCTCCCATATTCTCATTCAAATTTTTCTATTTAGATTTCACTATATTTCCTTTTTTAACCTTCTCCTGCAGGTCTTTATATATAGGACAAAAAAATCCACTTCTGTCATTTAAAGCATGATGAAAGTACCAAAGAAAAATCTATTTTCAGCTGTTTCTCGTTAGAGCACTTTTTTGCCACTGTGATGAAAGTCGATGCAAAGAAAGAAAGACGAGTCACTGATGAAGATGAAGAAGCATTTCTGATCAGCCATCTGTTCAACCAATTAAAACCCTCGCAAATAAAGTTGTGTATACTTATATAGCTAACCCATAAAGATATACATATCTGTGTGTACACTGGCATGAGAATACATACATATAAATACCATGTAAAGTCTACTTTGCATACACTGAACTCTGCTTACATGCTGAGCATAGCTAATTAAATACACACATAGAGAAACACTGAAAATGCGAAATAGACTTTGGCCCTGCTGGGGAACAAAGCCTTCTCTATTAACATCCTTTTCTCTTAATGGTCCTTATGCAGTAAAAATAAAGTCCAAACACTATAATTTCACTCCCAGAAAAGTTACAAATACTGTAGGTATCTTTAGAAACAGCTGCAAAAGTGGATTCACTTCTGACAAGATTGGTGTTAATTACCAGTAAGGACTTCAGTATAATACTATTTAAATCATTTTAAATTATCCCTCTCAAAAATTAATTTTTCATCAAAGATTACACAAAAAATCATGATATCATCTCTGCAGCTGCGATTTAGTAATAATTTCATCTATTATTACCAATGTCAGTTAGATAAAAGAAAAATGGCATCCTACTGTGCTGATTCCAGCATAGGCCATATATAGAAATTTTTAACTATCACTTATAATCGCCTTGATGAGCTTAAACCTCCTCTCAATTAACACCCTAAATGACACTGAGACATCTTAATGGAGGATGTAAGTAAAGGAAAAAGACTTTAATCAAAGAATAAAAAGAGAAGTGCCAAGCAAAAGGAGGAAGTCTGGTGCACCTCTCAGTGTCCAATCTCACTGGGGTCCTTTATCTTGTCTTGAACTTCTTGTCATCTTTATATTGCGACTGTAACTTCACAGC
>VZRX01009578.1:67384-80088 GCA_013398075.1 Notiomystis cincta | reverse complement strand
TAAAAAAAAAAAAAATCCAATTAAATTCAGCCATGGTATTTCATTCCTTTCAAGTGTTTTTTGCCCATTACAGCTTCACAAACTGTTAGCTACAAATTACACCAGTTAAGGATTCAGGTTATTTTGATTAACAAATAATTTGCAAATGGATTTTGTTTTTATTTTTCATAGGTATTTATTGAATAGTTCATCCAACCATTTCAGCTTGGGGTTGTTTGCTTCAGCTTTTCACTAGTCACTCCTATTGTCTAAGCACATGGGATTTATGACACACAAAGTACTGTTAAAAGAACCCTCAGGTAAAGGTAAGAAATATCCCAACCACTGCTCCATAACAGGCACAGTATCCACTAAATTTAGTCACTGCTGTTACAGAGAAATTGATCAAACTCTCCTGTGCTGGATGATTTTGGATGCATGAACATTACATAGCAACTAATAATGAGCAATGGACTGTGTATTCTTGGGGAGAAATGTGCTGATGTGTAGTGAATCACGGAGTCATGGAATCATAGAACACCCTGAGTTTAGAAAGACCCACAGAGATCATTGATTCCTGCTCCTGGCCCTGCACAGCACCATCACCAGAGTCACCCTGGGTGCCCAAGAATATTGTCCAAACAATTCCTGAGCTCTGTCTGGCTTGGTGCTGTGACCACTGCCCTGGGGAGCTGTTCCAGTGCCCAAACACCCTCTGGGTGAAGAATCTTTTTCTAATATCCAACCTAAACCTCCCCTGACACAATTTCAGACCATTCCCATGGGTTCTGTCAGTGGTCACCACAGAGAAACAATCAGTGCCTTCCCCTCATGACAAAGCTGTAGACTGCTGAGGTCTTCCCTCAGTCTCCTTTTTGTCCAGGCTGAACAGACCAAGTGAGCTCAGCCTCTCCTCATATAGCCATATGTATTAATATCTGTGCAACTTTCAGCACTCACAAATATTACCCTGCCATGGGGCATCTCTCTGAATATTTCCTACTAAAGACCTTCTTGTGACTTACAAAAGAAACAACCTTCCAGCATTTATTATCCAAACAGGTTTTTGTTCAGGTTTCTTTTACTCCAATTTGGACTTCTAGCCAAACACGTTTTTTCCTAAATTAAAATAAAAGGAGGTTTGATTTTGCATACATAACATAAAAGGCAGCAGTGAAATAATGCATGCAATTTAAAAAAATCTCAAAGTATTCTCTGATCTGAAGGTTGACAGTCTATCAGTTTACAAAAAAAAAATGCTAATAGCTTTTCAAAAAGAAATAACTTGCATCAGTTTCTGCAAGTAACCAGTCCACTGCTAAATGCTAAGCATCCCATCTAAAAGACAACTCCTTGTGTGATCAAGGAAATGCTTATTTTCTTATCCAGCAGAACTCCAAGTACACTGCTTTTAACTTGGTCTCCATTTCACTGTTTTACCAGTATGATAAGCATTTCTGTTGATTACAAGCCTGAAAAAAATAAAAGCCTTTTCTGATCAAAATGGCTGTGGCAACAAGGAGCCTAAGGCAGACTTGGTAATGCTGATATCAAAAGGAAGGTCTTTTCCTGGAATTGGGTTTGAGCTGCCTCAGCAAGTGACTCTTATAAACTGCATCCCTTCAGAGGAATGGGAGAGTGCCAGTCAAGCCACACTGTGAAATACTTTCAAGTGCAGACAAGCCTTAGAGCTCTGATATTCAGAATCAGCTAAACAAATGCATACTTCAGTGTGGATGGACATTCTTGAACTGGTTAATCATTTTGTGACTTCGCCAGCATTGTGAAGTTTGGCAAAACAGTTAAATCAGTGTAATACTGAGAAAAAAAAAATAGAATTTTTCCAATAATTTCTTTTTCTCTCAGCTGTACACTGCTGGTTCTTGTTCTGCAGAGACACTGAGTGTTCACCTGGTCTCTAAGCTAACCAATTTATTTCCCTAAACTGGCAGAAAATGCTGCATTGGTATTTGCTGCATTCATTTTCTGTCTGTTTAGTAAGCTGAAGCAGCTTGCTGGGGCATCAAACAAGTTCCAGAGCCAGCATGAGAAGGAGGAAGGAAGGAAGGTTGTTTCTTCTCTGTATCAGCAGGATTTTAGGATTGTCCTCAGGGGAAATCAAGGCTTTAAACACTGTTATGTCACTGTACTCGGAGTTATCACCTTGGCCATGCCAGAGCTATTGTCCTGACCAAAATACAGGGATCTCTGGTAAGAATAAATGACAAGACTTGCACAAATACAGCTGGGGTTTTTTTTCAGGGTGGAATAAATTACACAGAGACATACACCAGCCTGGCAGTTGATTAAGATTGTGAAGAAGACAAAGAGCAAGCAAACCACACTTTCCTCTCCTAACCAGCGGTGCTGTGGCTGCAACTCCCCTGACGTATCTGCCATTTTATCTACAAAAGAGTGCTTCTGCTCTATACTTATCTTGTTCAGAAAGTTGTATCAGTTTATCAGCTTTTTGTACCACTGTAAACTTAGCTTCCAATGGAAGTGTCTGACAGTCCAGCTATATCACAAGCCCCTTCTAGCTAGGATATGGTCATAAGAGAAACCTTTCGGCTTTTGATTACAAAGAAAGCCTGTATTTCAGTGGATGTCCTGCCATGAAGCTGCACAGCTGCTATTTTTGCTTCTTCAGTCACCACCTTTCCAAACAAAAAAGAAATTCTCTGTGTGCTGTGAATAACAATAAAAAAAATCTATTCAAAATTACTCTGCCGCATTTGTGTCCTTTTATTTCTTTGCCAACAATATAGGAGTTCACTCTAAAATTCCCAACATTCTGCAGTTGCTTGAGAGCCAGGACAGCTCTCAAGCCAGGTCTAAATTATAAAGTGTTGTTGACAAAGCTGTTTCAGTCACAAGCATGAAAAAAATCACACCCTTAATTGATATAGATAAGCAAGCAACACCCTCTGTATACATGCAAGAATCCCTTTGCTGGCATGGCTTATGCCACTCAAAAAGGTAGTTGAAGAAAAAAGGCTCCTTTTGTTAATGTAGGTTTTTCCTCTGGTACAACTCAGCCAACAAAGCCTGTATGTTATGGACCAGTGATTCCCAAATTTTCTGTAACAATCCTTGCTTGACAAAATTGGCCATGTGTAACACCTCCCTGCAACCAGGTCGCCTCCCCCAAACTGAGCCTTAGTTCCACCTTGTGTCCCTCTTCCTATCTCTGAGGCACTTTTTCTCTGCCTCCCATTTCCCTCCCACCTCCTATGTCTCCTCCTCTTTATGGGACCATTTCTGACTACACTAATGCACCTGTTAAAATGAAAACAAAAGCAAGGAAAGGCCTTCCATTTTACCCTTTAGTTGCATCATTCTCACCACTGACAGTCACCAAATCTCAGGACAGCTGAGTTTGATAAGGACCTCTGGAGATCAACCAGTCCAACACCCTGGTCAAAGCAGAGCCAGCTGGAGCAGGTTGCTTAGGTTCTTGTCCAGTCAGGTTTGGAGTATTTTCAAAGATGGAGACAATGAGGAAATCCATGCTGGAACCTGTATCCCTTAAACTATTCCCCTATGGAAAACATCTCAAAGTCTGCACCGACTCCATCAGGTTTTTCTCATTTAGTTCCAATACCTTGTAACTGGCAGAGAGGCAGTTAAAGATTGAGCAGACATTTAAAACTCTGGCATCATTTGGGGAGCTAAAATTGATTAATTTTCTTTATTTTCTCTATCTTTCTACCTAATTTTGAGAAACTGGAAGACAGTGTCCTCTGTTTCTTTGTATTGAAATTGCTACCTAATCCCTAATAATTCTGAATCTACTGATATTTCAGGGTCCATGAATGTGTCTAGCAGGAAGGGCTGACTCTTGGTGTGCATTTGACATATAGAGTATGTATTTCTACAGAATAGACAAAGGTTATTCCTATTTTATATATTAGATTAAAAAATATACCTATGACTTAAAAGTACAAGGAAATCAGTATGAAACACACAGAGTTGTCTTTAGGTTTAGACATGCTCATTCCCTCCTCCCTCTGTTCTCTTCAACTTATTCTCAATGAGATATCTTGCCATACACACCCTAAGACACTTTATTTCATTTAACTGAAGATTTAATCTAGCAGAATGGAATCCTCCTACATTATATTGCATGCTTGGATGGATCCATGGCTAACTGGACAGGTGCAAGGATGAATTATAATACAGCATTATGTTAGCAAATGCTGCCTCCATATATAACTTTCAGAAGGAAACTCTGGCCCTCAAAGTTGCTTCATTTACTTTGGAGTTATACACAGTGCTTCACTGACATCCATTGAGGTACATTACTAAAAAAGAAAAAAAAATTAAAGCCAAATTAAAAGAAAATTGAGTTCTGCAGAGCTAATAATACAGTAAAAAGTGTTTTGTTTTCTGAATCTATTTCTTTAATTTTAGAATAAGGAAATATAATTTAACAAAAATATTATCTTAATATTGATATGAAGAATTGACTGAGCAACTATAACCCAAACTCTAACATTAGAAGCATTATTTGGGAAAGAAAAATGTGCTTGATTTCTTCTTCAAAACTAATTGAATTATGTGAAATCATTGTTCTGTCTCTCTCTTATTAATGCCAAAATATTGTAGTAAATAAGTGAGAGCATATCTTTAATAGATACGAGATTTTTTCAAAAGAGCACAAAGGTCTGTGTAGATGATGAAATTTCTATTCTTGAAAATCAGCTCCATCAGAATTGAAACAGAGCAAGCACTTAACACATAAAAAAGGATGGCTCTAAGTGAAGAAAAAGATTGCATCCAATTGAAATTTCAAGGAATGTAAGTAGGGAGAAGGAGAACGTAACCTCCCAGTCAGAAATTGATTAAGATGCCACTCTTTAAGGGGGAGATCTTTAGTTTTTGTAAGTGGACAGGACCAAGCTAGCATTTCTTTCCAGAAGTGCTACACTGACAACAGTACAGCCTTCCCAACAAGGAGGGACAGCCACGCAGAGGAAATGTGCAGCTGAAATCCTGATACCACACAAGTTCAAGTTCTGTATTCTCAATCTATCTTTCCTCTAGAGCTCTTTCTTTCCTTGAAACATTAAATTTAGAAAGAAATTTTGTATTATAAGCACAGGATATATCTAGTACAGAACAAACCTATGTCTACAAAATTCCTGAAAAAAAAGCATGAGTTTCTTATTCAGACTGTGTTAGCAATTATTAAGTGGTAACAGCATTTTTATGTTTACAATATTTTTCTCTGTCAATTAGTCATACTCTGACAGTCCATTTTTTTCGTTGAAATTCTCAGTAGCAGTTGAAAATTGCAAAATTCAGCTGAAGAAAATGGCAAAATATATTTGAAATTACCTGGGACATATTCTAGAGTTTGAATCTCAAGTCTAGTTTGCCATTAGGGTCCTACCATAGCAATTCCAAAAAGACTTTAATTCATACCACCAGCTTTGCCCTTTAAGGTTACATATACCTAATGTTCTCTACCTCCATTTAAAAATGGCAAGACAAAAAAAATCCCATGGTTTTAGCTACAGTGTCTCAGCAACACTATTGCTAATGCATGCCCAAACTACTCACTGCAAGCTTAAAGACACTGCAAAACCAGCCTTAGGGCAGCTGTTTCCCCAGGAGCACCACAGGGCTGCCACAGAGGTCACAGTCCAGGGTATGTTTGTGCATCCTCTGTGCCACACCTTGGTGAAAGATGGGCACTCACTGAGCACAGAGATGCCAGCAGCAGATCAATGTAAACTGTGCCACCTTCCAATAATTTTAATGCTTGATCATGATTGAATAAGATAGGTGGACTGCAAAGTATACAGCACTGCCCTACAGTTAAACTTTAATTAGTTAAGGCAGCATAGAGCCTCCCTGGAACAATATGCTTGTATTTCTTAGAAATGCAGACATGCTTTTATAGAAATATGAACTAAGAATAACTACTTATTATATGCAAGGTAAAGGTGGGAGGAATTAGGGCATGAAATCCTCAACAGTCAGCTCATGAGCTTTCTCTTCGGGGTGGTGTTTGAAATATAACTACTCCCTGAGGAAGAGCAACCACCAACAGTCTCGATACAGTAGTAAAAGTGCTAGGAGGGCTGTACCCTATGCAACACAAGAGGAGAGTGTGCAACAGGAAGGAAGAAAAGGATTAAAATTGCTTGTGTTTTACTATTTCCTGCCTCTGCTACTGAAGATGCTCTGTGAGATCTTTAGTGAGGCACTTCACTCCCTACCCAAACTGGAAATATGTGTGCCGTAAAGGTACTGTGTGTTTTGAATATCTGCAAAAACATTTTGATCTTCAGATTAGAAAGCCATAAAAGAAACTGAATCTCAAGGCTGAATGCAGGAGAAAAAATGGGATGAAAAAATCCAAAATGTAAAGATTGTCTTGCCTAATTATGAGTTTGTCTCCTGAAGCCAACTGGCTGTGGTGACACGGCCCTGCTTCAGACAGGGAGCAGTGCATAAAAATTGTTGACTAATAATGTTATGGCATTAAGTGGTAACACAGTCTTACAGCAAAATATTGTATTAAGTTTCTATATTGGAATTTGAAGTCTATGGATATGCAGAATAGAACAATTTCAAATGAACAGCAGAGTTTGTCCTAAGTATAGTCACTTCAGTTAAAAAATGAATGGGTTTGAAGGCATGTGGTGGAGAATAGTTAAAAATTACTGGAGTACTCTTCAGATTATTGAAGCAATCTAGGAAATCTAAATTGGTCTGCAGTGCCCGTGCCCAGAGCACCCTATTCACTTCCAAAATGAAGTGCTCTTATCAAAAAAAAAAAAAAAAAAAAAAAAAAAAGGGAAGCATTCCATTTGGAAAGGATGGGGCCCTTCAGTTTCTTTTTAATTTTTTTTTTAGCAAATATTTCTTTTTGGAAGCAAATCGAAAAGCATTTTATCACTGTAGGCAAACTCACAAATTATTTAAAAATTAAGCCCTATTTAAAACAAAGGGAGAATAATTAAAATAACACTAACAATCTCCTGCCTTGAAACACAGCAAAAGTGAAAAGGAAATAGAGAAAAAAGTAGGTGAGAGAAGAAAAAATCCATACCTTCAAGGGAGCAAAAAGAATCGTAGGGACATCTCTGACTTGGTCTGTGTGCTTTGCAGAGATCCACAAATCAATACACTGCTGGAGCAATGGAATAGACCATGGTGACCCTATCTCCTCACCTTTGGCTGCACGAACTTCCTTCACATCACAGAAAAATGCCTCTCCTCCTTCCTGGTTGTATCTCAGTGACTGCTCCCTTAACAGCTGCACTTGCTCAGGACTCCTTAACAACTCTTTCTGTATGGATTTTTCTTTCTTTGGTGAGAGACATCTTGCAAGGGCTGATTTGAAAGATGTTGTTGTGATTTAGTCAGGGTTAAAGCTCCAGATCGTCAGTGTGTAGGAATAGGGGGAATTTCAGCTTTTATTTAACATGAGAGTGTTTTCTAGCCCCTATATCTGGTGATAAAAACTTGGAAATGTGTCCCCAGAAAACTATAGACTCCAAATCCCAGCAGGCAAATAGAAAGATCTCCCCTTTCTCACCACTCCACATGCAAGCCAAATTATTTTTAAAGTTCAGTATTTAGAAACCATCTTTGCAACTGTGGAACATTTGGGTCTGACAATCTCCCTTTGCTCTGCCTCCCTCCTGGTATGGAACCTTTCCTCACCAGCTAAGATTAAACCAAGAACCAGGACAGGGGCTCTGGGTAGACTGAGGCCACATCAGAGAGAGTGAGATGAGCCTGGAGCAGGGAGTTTGGGCTCCCTGGTATCAAGGCAGAGGCGTTGCCCCTCCTGGAGTGAGTGCAGAGGGTGAAGCTGCAGGCTGGCAGCATGCCAGAGCTCTGGGAGAAATCCAGGGAGGGTTTATGTCTGTGGGACCAAGGAATGCAGCGGGCCCCACTCTGAGGAAAGAAAGAGAGTCAGCTTCACTGCCAACAGAATTAGGGCTCTCTTCCAGCATTCAGAAACGTACATACTTTTATATATTTGCCACATGGCTTTGCTGCACAGCAGCACATGTGTTGTGGCTGCACAGCACTGAGTGAAAAGAGCACCCAAATCAAGGAGTGTTGTGGGTGGGGAGGTGGCACTTTGGAGGTACTGGGCAGATGGATGGTGGTACCTGAGGTTGGGGAAGAAAGCTAAAACCACTCATCTTCTGTCTGCCAAAGAAAAGGTTTGCACCTGATTGACTTCATGCAAGAGAAGGAGACCCATTACCAGCACTGATCAAAGATGTGAGGCAAGATCTAGCCTTTATTTTCTTTCTCTGATTTTGTTATTGTCAATGTGAGCCCTGGTAGTGCTGTCTGTAGTACAAATGTCTTCATGGAGACCAGACCCCCATTGAACCAGGCAACAAAACCATGAGAAATAATCATAAAGACCTTACATCAAAATCTGACAAGAGAGGCAAAGGGTGGAAGGAATGAAACATTTTGATTCCAGTCTCAGGTTCCCAAAGTCCCATTCCAGTGGCTTTACTATAAAAGACATCACTCCTCCTATGTCTTAACAGGGGGGCAAACATTGAAAAATCAGGCCCTGTTTTCCTACTGCTCTTCTGAAAACAGGCCACAACATAATTTCCAGCATACATTTGTGCTTAAGAGGAAAAATGCTATAAAAGTGGACATTCTTGACAAACATGTCTATGGTTCATGAATAGTCTTGGAAAACAAGGAGGCAATCTAGGGAGAGTCACTTCCAAATGCAAAAGAAGGTTTTCCTCACCATGACCACAGCCAGTATTTGCTGAGCAGAGAAGCAGGTGACACAAGACAATCTGCATGCAGCTGAAGGCTGATGGAAAGCTTGTTTGTGCTCAGCACGCTAGAGAAGTTGTTCGGGAACAGTTACGTAAAGATTAGCCCTGTAACGCTGCCAAATACTTTGTGTTATTATGTGCTGTGTTTGTGCCAGGCAGCCCCACATGTCAGAGCTGCCTCACAGGGCACTTTTAACATGCACACCCACATTTTCAGAGTGCCTGGAAGAATAAAAAAGCCATGGAGGAACCAACTCTGACCTCATTCGCATGGCTGCCGCTGCCGATTCCCGTCAGCTTGCCTGAGTGCAACCGGTGTAGAGCCGGAAAGGCATATCCACCGGATTTTGGAGATGGCTGTCCTCGCCTCCCCTCCTCCTCCAGACCCATCATGTTTCCTCAGAGAATCCCAGCTGCATGGATTAAAAAAAAAGTAGCAAGTCAACCATGTGGGAGCATACAAATTTAATGTCGGCTAAAGATGAAGGCTGTCTAAATAACACAATGGTTGGAGTTATGCAGGTCACAAGTCTAGGGAGTAAGAAACTCACGTTGTTTCTTTTCTTTTCTCCCTTGCTCAGTTTTCTTCACAAAAGTTCATTAAACAATGATTCTTTCCTCTTAAAAGATTTATGAATGAATGTTGTGTTCATGAAAATGAGAGAGCAAAAAGCCCTGGCCATAGCCAGGATCAGCACATTCTAGCACTCTGCAACCTTCCCCATGTGCCTTCCTCTCCCAATACATTTCCAGCCTGCCCCAAAACTACTGCCCATGATATCTCCAACCTCACAGAGGGACAGACTTATCAGGGATGCATATAGGTCTTATATGTGTGAGATATACCTGTCCTGGCAGGAGGGGGATGTGGAGCCAAAGACCTAGGGGAAAGCATTGTTTCATTAGTCCAGCAAACTCCTTTGATCTGCATTATGCAGGTCTCAATCATAAGGATGCCACAGCCATAAAGGAAAATCAGAATCTGTCTGAAAATAAAGAGGCCTATTATTTCAACTAGTATCAAAACCGGCACTATCCTCTTCCAAGTCCTGGATATAGCTACATCAGTGTAGCTTGCCTGATAAAGAAAGGAGCAATAAATAACCAACAATGACAAGTTTTTATACAGCCCTTTTTATGGGCAGTACTTTACAAATTAGAAAACTAATCTTAATTTCTCACTCATATTCTGTATCTCCATAGAATCACTTTCTCTTTTTAATTTTTTTGTTTTAATTTTAAATATATTTTATACATTTATTTCTTTACTGGGTCTTATTTTTATTTTATTACTTTTTCTTTTCTCTCCTCTCTACTCTCACTGAGCTTCCGTTTTGGATTTTTTTGTAGTTTAAGTATCTCTCCAGTTTTTCTAATATTCTACCTCTTTCCACTACTTTGTACTTCTGTGTCCACATCTTTCTGTTCTTTCTATTCTCTGCCCCTTCCTCTTTATCTCTTCCTCTTTACCTATTGTCTTCTCTCTTCATCCCCTGTGATGGTGATTCTTTTCCTTCCCAGCTCATTTCTCAGTCTTCTTCTGACACCCTGTTCCTTGCTGTGATCATTTCACATGCCTCTTCCCCTTTGTCTTCCTCTGCTGTTATTATTCATATTTATATAATTTACTGCAATAGTGCCCAGAGACCAAATCTTGACTGTGTTTCCATCACCATCACCATCAACATTCTCAGCTTTCTGTTTAAACCATCAGGGGCATCCCCTGTCTCAAACATCACTTTCCCAGAGCTTGTTTTTATGTCTGTGTTTAGGGCCTGGATGACAATGGAAATGTTAGGATTACCTTGTCCTGTCAGTTTGTTGGGACAATAGGTTTTGGGTCCAAGGTAGTCTGTCCTGGAGTCTGCAAGGAAGGGAACATGGTCTCCAGGAAGAAATCCAACTCATTTATTGCCAGGTATCTGCCAGGAGTTCCAAAGGACACAAACTCCTTCCACAGCTCCAACTCTTCCATGGTCAGGTTGTCAGGTAACTGTAGACAGAAAACAAGCAGACTCCAAATTGTCTTCACAGGCTGAGTGGCTGTCATCAGCCTCTTCTCTAGGATTGCCCTCAAGACAAAGCCCATAAGTGCAGATATGTGGGCACACAGATGGAAAGTGAGACATTTTCCTGGTACTTTTGAAGGGGTAACCTGATAATAATTAGGTTTAAAAGAAGAGAAACAAACAAACAAACAAATCCACAAAACAAGCAAAAAATCCCAAACCAAAACAAAAATAAAATAAACAAAACCCACAAACAAACAAACCACAAACAAACAAACAAATCCACAAAACAAGCAAAAAATCCCAAACCAAAACAAAAATAAAATAAACAAAACCCACAAACAAACAAACCACAAACAAACAAACAAATCCACAAAACAAGCAAAAAATCCCAAACCAAAACAAAAATAAAATAAACAAAACCCACAAACAAACAAACCACAAACAAACAAACAAAAATAAAACCTCCACAGAAAATCCCAAACACAATACAGTAGAGCTTTCTGGGTTGCAGCAGGAGTACTTCAAGTTGCTTCTTGTGGTACTGTTTCGTGGAAGCCCCTGAATCACTGAATAGTGTTTTCAGGAGGTGAATTTTTTTTTGGTGGGTTTCTATGTCTTTGAGAAAGTGAGCCTCAGAGTTTTGCTGGATGAGTAAAGTATCCAGGACTTCGACAGAAGAGACAGCACCTGACTTCTTCTAGAAGGATAAAATGTAGATGATGACTAGTTGTACCACCACCAAAGGGACTGGGACAGGTTGAAATTCCTTTACTTTGACAGACTGCATTTTGTGTCAAAATGAAGAGAGGTCTTCAATCCAGAGGGCTCTGAAAGCCAGAGGAACAAAATGAAAAAAGGAAGAGGCTTGGAGTGACATAAGGAAAAAACGTGCCTGCTGGAACACTGAGACTAGGCAGGGAGGGAGAGGGACAAGAGATGCAGAGAGCAGAAGGAAATCAAAAGAAGTACAGTTGTTTAAAAAATGTTACTTATGGAAAAAAGAGATCTGAAAGCTGGTCTTGCAGTTACTGTTTTTTTCCTCTTCTTTTAATTTCTCATAATTTCATCTTTCCTTTTTGAAGGCAAATGGATCATAACACATCAGTGTGAGCTTATCAGGTCTCTGGCCACGTGCATGGTTATGACCTGGTCAGAATTTTTGGCCAGAAGAGCTAATAACACTGACATATATTTAACCAGACTTTTTTGGTTTCAGTCACCAGTATCTTTCACAGGCTTGTTCCATCTTCAGATGCACTTTATATTAACTTGGCTGCTTCCACATGCTTCTGTCTTTTCTGTATCAAACAATGGCTATTTATACACTTTCCACACATATATGGGAGGATAAATGAGAGGCTTCAGCCAAAGCTACACTCTCTGGCCAGGAGGAAAGAACATTTTTTTCATATAATAATTTTCTTTCCTCTTCTATACAGTGTGTGTGACTTTTACCCAGGAATTCTGAAGGTCACTAAACATCCTGGGGAGCAGATCCACAGTCATCCTATAGATCTAAACAATGGCTTGTTTGTTTAGGGGTTCTTTTTGGGGGAAAAAGTTTTATACTTGTAAAACAATGTTTGATGCCACTAGCAGAGAAATGTATTCATGCTGGGCAACCTTAGATGTATAAAAAGTAGATCAAGTGTTTGTTTGGGTTTTTTTTTTTACTACTTTGGAAAGAGAAAGAATGAAAAAGAGTGAAACTTATGATACTTGGAATGTTTGTACATTTTTAAACATAAAACCCCAACAAGTCCATATCCCTATCAACCTGTATCTCAAATTATTAAGTTAGCACAGAACATTAAAAGAAGCACAGTTATTACTGCACCCAGGAAATACTCATGGATGGGGAAAGGGGAGGGAAATTAAGGGAGAAAAACTACTATTGACATGTACTCCAGTTCTGACATAATTTTTTTTT
>VZRX01009578.1:29505-67277 GCA_013398075.1 Notiomystis cincta | reverse complement strand
TTTTTTTTTTTTTTTCTATTAAATGTTGATGTACACAAAGCCATAGCCAGGTCTAAACACCTTAGTCATGGCAGGGGGTTAAAAAAGAGAATATTTGAGAATAATGTGAATTAAAAAGGCAAGTTAGTTTAAATTTCTGTTTGGTAGGGCCTGAGGCCTACAACTCCAATGGGAATACACTGTAGCCGGAGGGCTGATGAATGCCCCTAATGAAGTTGGACAACCTGGAATACATGCATAAAATGATTTTAAATATTGATATGATGTCATTGTGTGACTGAAGATATTGAAATGTTAATTTTCAGAGCTAGACAGGTTGCGTCTAATTTATTATAGGGAGGAGGAATGATTATTTACACTTTTTAATGTAGCAATAAAACAATTATGGGATTTAAGGACAGAAAATATTAATGTTTCTTGGAGAGCAAAAACGCATGTTGTGATGGAAATTACTTAGAGGAGCTTATACCAGCAGATGTTAAGAAATATGCTTTCCCTTTTTTTCTTCCTAATAATTGAGGTAATACATTCATAAACTATGTAAAGTAAAAGGACCTTTTGACCAACATTAATTATATTTAACCTGCTCTATGTATAGTAGAAAGAACAGCTTAAATATATCACTGGGGACAACTAACTCACCCATATATTCTGGATATGTCTATTATAACATTTCTATGACATTGCCTGGTTTTCAGTAAGATTCTTAGGGTGAAGAAGAGGAGACGTGGTGTTATAATGGCACGTTCGGTTCCATTGTGATATGAAAGTTTTTCCGGAGAATGCCTCAGGGCATCTGTCTGCCTCGTGTGTTCAGTATCACGGCTCTATAACACACAGAGGTGGAAGTGTATTAAAGGCAGAGCCAGTGCAGTCTGCTGCAGGTTGCTGGTGCTAAGGTCCAATCCTGATGATCCCCAGACCAACCCAAAGAAAAAGAATTCCTTGCAAAAATTACCTAGGCTATATCCTTCACTCGTTCCTTTGTTCCCAGCTGATATTTCTGCTTGCAAAGAAAAGAACTTAGGTTTCATTTAAACTATAGTGCAAACTAGAGCACCTTCCTTATACATTGAGTAATTTGGGGAGTGATTTTCTGTTTCTATAAAGCATAAGTTTGGCATGACCTGCATTTATGATATGTGCTAGCAAGGAGAAATAAAAACTTTCTCTTCTCTCTGATCCCATGCCTGCCTTTTACATCAGCTGTTTAAAACAATTGAGCATAGTTAAGCACATGCCTAACTCAAAGCATCTCAGAAGGCTGCACCTCTTCACAAAGATGGGCAACTTCATGCTGAATCATAACCTGCATGATTGCAGCCAGTGTAGCATCAAATAGGCTCTCTGAAGGAGATCCACACTCAGCTCTCATGTTCTACTAACCAATCACAGACACTAGAATTACAGCCTATGACATGGGTAGGATTTTTTCTGTGTCCAGCCTTGAGGTAAGCCCCAGAAAGGGCAAAATGCTTTCAGGAATGCAATGGCAAGATTGATTTTTCCCCTAAAAATCCTTCCTCTTCCTGAGGTGTATACACAAACAATGACTGCATGGGCAAATGATGCAGAGGGAGGAAAACCTTGAAGCCTGAACCTAGTCATCAAATATAAAAAGAGCTAGAAAAGAGAGGGAATGGAGGTATGGTTGAGAACAAAGGACCTGTAATTAAAAATTTACATTTTTAGGGAACAAGATAGGTGATTGAGGAGGGCTTGACAGAGATGTGTAAGGTAACAAACCGCTCAGCAGAGGCATTGATTAGTCCTCTTCCCACATTATCAGAAAGAAATGGTACCCAATGAAGTGAGCATGAACCACATTTACAACAGACAAAGCCATTTTACCCCAGAGCACAAAACTGGCTAAATTTTCAGCTGCAACATAATTATAAGAGACAAAAAAAACTAATAGATTTGAAAAGGTTAGATAAATTTGTAGAGCGTAGCTTTCTAAGTCTGGATATAACCTCTGCTTCAGGAAATTGTTAAACCATTGATTTTCAGTAAAAAAAAATCACTTTATATGTCTCCTGTTTCCTCTTGTTTTCCCCTAACCATCCATTCCTGTTAATGCCAGTTAGTAAACAGTGCTAGAGAGGCTGCCCAGCCTCTTACAAAGGTGTACAAGGCACATACAACCTTCAGACGTGTATCAATAATATATATAAAAAATATAGTTCTGTCCACTGGTCACTAGAAAGTGAGCTGATTCTTGGCATTCACAACACATTTCATCCAAATGAGAGCAATTGTCAACAGAGAGTGAGTGTCAATAGAGAGTGAGTAAGAGCACAGAGAGAGGGTTGTGTCTACAGACTCACTCCTGGTGCACAGACATGTGAACCTCCACGTGCACATTCACAGCTTAGCATGGGCCCTGGTCCTGGTTTGTGCATCCTCAGCTTCCCTGAAGAGCCGTGTTTCACACCACATTTCAGCAACTATTTACTTCTTGGTTTAGATCACACCTGATACAGTTATTTAAAACTAATTTCAAATAAGGAATGGATCAGATCTCATGATAATTCCAGCTATTCTCTTTTCTGAAGTGACTGCCCTGGAAGTAGCACTGGTTGGATCTCAATTTGGTAATCAAATAGCCAAACTCTGTGATTAGAGTACATCAAATTAGTTGCCATTCACCAGCTGACACCCTCAACTACTGCCTCCTGCCACTAATTGACTTTATTTCTACTTCCTTTAATGTGGCTACCTGTTTTCAAGCTGTTAACTGGATTTACATGCCTTTCAGCTTGGTCTTTCTGATAAATACTCTGCATTCCTCCTGCTCTTCCCCTATCCCTACCAGCATCAGTCCCCTCTTTTTCCACCCCTCTTTTCTCTTTTGTCTTACCATGCTTTTATTCTTAAACTTCATCGCTCAAATAAACACGCAGAATTGTTTTGCCCTCAATACAGTGAAATATTAAGTTAAATATGAAAAAGTAGGTGTGTCCTACCTTTGAATAGAAACCTATCCCCAAGACAAAAAAGTAGCCCGGGTTGACTGAGGGAGTGGTCAGAACCCACACTTTGACTGCAGGGACCTCCCTAAACTTGACCCTGAGGGGTGGAGCCTGAACAGCAACAGGGAATAAAATAACGCCTGAGTCCTGCACATCCTAAATTCAGCCCTGTTTACCGTGGCTGGTCAGAAATACTCCTGTGCTGTGCCTGCCCTTGCACTCGCTGCCCAGGTACGTGGAGCAGAGGTGAGGACACCCAGAGAAGGGAGCTCAGCTGGGACAGAGCACTCCCACCCAGAGGCTGCCAGGGCCCTTTTCTCTCTAGGAATGTCTGATGTGCTACAGCTTTGCCCAAGAAGCACAGAACACCCTCCAGGTTTTCTGCCACAGACCAGAGCAGCCCCCAGGCAGCTGGAAATGGTGCAAGCAGAGCTGGGAGTGCTCTGCTCCCCTCCAAGTTGTGGTGAGTAAGAAAACAGCCTTGCCCTCTCTGCTTGAGTGACAGACTGGCTACACAAACCTGTGCATCAGGCTGTACCCAGAATATGGCTTGAGATTTTTTAGCTTAATCACTCCCCATTCACAGAAAGTTTGACTAGAAAATACACCTTGCTATAAAAAGCAACTGTACATTAGCATTTTTCACTATTGCAGCAATGACAACTTTTCCTGGGAAGACCGTAAGCATGGAGAGAAAACTTTTTTTTCCCTATTTTTTTTTTTATTTTTGAAATAGAGCTTTGAAATCCTTCTAAATATCAACATTATTTTTAAATGGTGTAGCGTTTTTAAAGCAGAAATGTGATCTTAGCAACCTTAGAATTACATTCATGAAGCAGAAAAGCATTGTTTTAACGCTCTTGAAACTGAAGGAATAAACTTTAATTCATTTGTTCAGATAAAAAAAGTCTGAATGCAATATAATTTAGAGTAAGTGGAAATGTGTTTTTCAATTCACATGTAACTCTTTAACACTTCTGTATTGTAACATATACAATTCCAAAATTATGTAGTGTATTTTGTTTCCCCTTTTATAATACAGGAGAAAAGCTTTCTACAGTATGGGTCAAAGCAAAATTCTCATTCCTAAGCTTCCTAAAGGATTGTATTCACTCAGTCAATCATTTTTATGTATATAAAAATCACTTCTTTATTTGTTTTCTGCTAACCAGTAATCATCATTAGGAATAATGGACAATAGGATTTGACTGAAGAGCTGCAAAATTTTTAGAATACATTTGCAAGGCTGATTTAAAAATCACATAGCATCATATATATTACAGTATATTGTCTAGGTCGCCTTAGAAGAAATCATTGATACAACTGAGTAAACCAGCATTGGCCTTGATGGAATAGCACTGGCACAAAAGAAATACTGCAGTAATGCACTCCCAAGAATTGAGAGCTAATAGAGAGCAACATAATGGATATTACCCAGGATGTAATATCCTTATTCTCATACACATCACTTCATGTCAGGATGCAGACAAGCTCAGAAGAGAACTTGTGGGAGGGAAGGGGGAGGATGAGGGCCGAGGGTTCGTCCATGAACAGATGAATCTGATTCACCAACAAAACCTCTGAGGCCCAAGTGCAAGGCACAGATTCAGCAACACAAGAAACTCTAAAGCTGACAAGTTTTCCAGCACTCCAGATCTGCTCTTGGGTTTTCTTCCTTCTCTACACCTCCCTTCTCATCAGGAGCAGGAAAGGCCCATGATGGTAAATGTTTGTGGGCAGTAACCCTAGAGACAGATTTGAACTGGTTCAAACAACTGTTGTTCACTCCTGAGAATATTTTCTGGATTTAGGTAATTTAGCAGAAGAACGTCTGGGGGACTCCTGTCCCATTCATTGTAGTAACTTGTATTGCTGTTGTGCAGCAGTCACACTATGCTATAACTTCACAGGAGAACAACAGCCCCTATTCCAGAGCTTTCAGCAAGTGCTCGTGGTCAAGAAACGTAAAATTACACTGAAAGAGGGAAGGGTAGGTTTCCTGGTCTCTGTAAGTTCCTATAATTAGCTTAGTGTTTGCTTCCCAACATCTGTCCTATAAAAAACTCAGATTTCTGAATCAGCAACTTCAGAAAATTAATTTTAAATTGACACTCATTTACCACCCTTTCACTGAAATGGTTTCTGTGCTTATGTATGGGCATGTGAGTGCCCATATCCCCCTGTACTTGCCACGATCTGATTTTTTTTGTGTTGTAGGACTCATGTCTGCATCTCCATTGTCCTGCATCTTCAGGCAGTCATTTATATCCCTGGGATGCAGATGCTAAACAGCACCATTGCTATCAGGCACTGTCTCACGGCCACGCTGAACTCACCTAAATGACTACATAAGATGCACAGCAAAGGACAATCAGCCCCCAGGTTTCTGGGCAAAGTACATGCTCTCGATTCTGCCATTGATTTGTCAGGAGATGTATACTCAAGTAGATGGCTCAGAAGAGGATCCTTTAGGAAGAGTGTGGTCAGATTGACCTCACTTTCACTAAGCTGACAGCCTTGTGAAGAAAGTTAAACTGAATATCAAAATCATCAGCACAAACCTCCTCTTTCTTTGATTGTACAGTTTAAGAGGAGCCATTCGAGCTCAATTTATTCTCTACACAGGAACTTCATTGATTATCTCAGACATTCATGCAGGAAGGAAGATGAGATAAGAAAGTTCTTTTTTTTTTTGTAAGTGATTGCAAGATGGAGAAAACTGCTTTGTGAGTGTAATACATACCATAAAGTTCCCTTTGTATAATCTGCTACTGAAAAGTGAGAAGAGTTTACCTTTTCTGAACAAAAGAAACATTAAGGATGGGCTGATGATTACCAAGGGCAGAGATATGAATACTACGATTAGGGTATATATTCAGATATAAGATTAGCATACAAAAAATAAGTTTTCCTAGGAAAAATTTTATGGAGGTTCTGCTATTATCTTGCCCTGTCAATCACTAGCAGTGGGAAGAGAGACTGATCACTGCTCTTTTTTTTTCCAAGGGATATTCTGGTTTTACCTTAGGCTATCAACCATAATAGAGATTTCCACTGACTTTGAGAGGGAATCAATCCTGATTCTAGAGTGCTGCCATGAATGGAGATGGGTATTCAGGCATGTTCTACCATAGTCAAATGAACATTCCACCAGTCCCACTCTGGTAGGAACTGTGGGACTGCAAACTTGAACTCTAGGAGCGCACAGAGGCACTGCAGCTCTGCTTCCCTCACTGGCAGGTTACTGGAAAGGATAAGGAAGTAGCATGTGTTTATATCTGAACTTTGGTGGTTGTACTGTGAATTGAAAGGATTAAGTATCAACATACCCTAGGAGGGTCTGTGCTCTCAAGTCAGGTATTCCCTTAGCAGAAATCACCACAGTCCCCAAGGAGTCAAAGCATGAACTTTCACATCAGGACAGTTCCTGTGCATTGATTGATACAGAAATTTTCAGTTTATGGATTTCTTGGGTCCATTTACAGCATAACAAAAACCTCTTCAAAGGCAACTTCTTATGCAGGTGAGCTTTCATGGTCACACACTTTAAAATTCTGTTTCAGCTGAGGACACCTAAATATTGTGTGGAGAGAAACTGGAGTGGACAACAAGGCTCAGCCAGAACGTCTTAGTGCTTTTTTGATCTCGGGATTGCCGTGTGTCAGTCTAGTCCTCTGGTACAAGCCAAAGTGACATGTATCAGTCATGAGTGGCACTAAAATGATGCTACAATTTGTGCTTTTATTCATAACACCTCTGCTGATAGCAGCTGAAGCCTGGCATGGGGGCCTCTGGAATAGCTGCACCACAAAAATAGCAACACCTCAGCCCTCCATCACTAATTTTGTTTCCTTTGGAAAATATCTGAAAAGAGATTAATCTCACCCATGTCTTAAAACAAAGAGTAGTATCTCTAAAGTCACTGCTAGGCAAACATGAAATAAACCAGCAGAAATGCTTTTACTTCACAGGACATTTCAACAGGGTCACTACAGAGCTGGATGTGGCTACTTCAGGAATTATGAGCTGCAAAAGCAAGTGGAAGCATGTCTCAGAGGGGATCTAAGCAGATCAGCATGGGTACACCACCTCCTCTATAACTGTTTATACTGGTGTTAGATTTTGATGTAAGTATAGAAGCAAGGGACTTTTGAATTCTAATATCCCCTCTTACATGAACCTTTTTGGCCTTGGGCAAATTTCCTAACTTTTTTTGACTCCTATTGTTTACCTTCACAAATGCAAATAAAACTATACCACCTATGTCCTATTAGTGCTGAGTGTTTGTATACTACTACTGATTTTAACCACAGATTTATGCAGAAGCAGTATTTCTCAGAAAGAGCTTGCTGCATCATGACATACCTTTTGAAAGCTCAGTACAAGGTAGAATATTCACATTTTGCGTTTCTCTGGCACATGTATGCAGGGTGGGATGCTTTCTAATATTTATTTTCTCCCAAATGCTCTGAAGCTGACAAATCAGGCATTATTAAATTGACACTTTAAAAAAATTACTCAGCTGCTAAACCAATCACTGTAGGTTGCAGCTCAAAATGAAGTTGGAAATCTGCACCTTTTAATAAAACAATCTGCTTGAGAGCTGATGATATTTGGTTATGGAATTTATCTGTAAATATAATTAAAAATTCAACGAGAGAGTGCTCTGAACTGAGGGGTAAATATTCAGCACGATGCAGAGTGCTCAAGCTACATGATTCCCATTATCGTTAATGGGAGTCCTACAGCTAAATCCCTAAGCATCACGCTAAAAATTTACCCCCTAGTGTTTGCAGATGGAACAAAAGGATTATTGTACATACCAGCAGAAAATAAAGTTACCACTGACATTTTGACCAGAAAGCTTCCATCGGGATTGATCAGTGAAAGACTTAGCCTACTAATTCTCTCACAGACTGTTTCTTTGGGTTTCTCCCATCTGAAAAGGCATTCTTGATTTTTATTTAATTCACTTCTATTTACTGGTTTTCATGTCATTATATCTCTCAAATTCTTCTCCTTCTGGCTTCCTACCAGAACATTTTTCTCTGCTGCACACCAGGTTTCCTGGCTTCATTGTGCACAAATTCAGGTCTCTGAGCCTTAAACATAATGGACATAAGGACAGAAGAAAAGTACTTATGCCAATGACCTTTTGGCTGAGTTAGCTGAATGTGCAAATTTACCCAGCAATGAAATGCTGTAGGGGACTTTGGGGTGATTAAAAAGTTGAGGGGGGAGGGGAATTCACACAGGAAACTTTATTTATGGTTTGCACCTTCTGCTCTTGGATTGGCCACAAGGCTCCCACCCATGAGATGTCCCTTCCCTGCTGAAATCAGTGTCAATTCAAGAGACTGAGCCTGATCCTGCCAGCAGATTGAGCAAGCACTGATTGATTAGATAAGGGCTAGAGCAAAACAATGGGATCCATTCACTTTTCTAGAGCTTTTTGATACCAGTTTCTTAAATAATGGAAAAATTGCTTCTGACCCACCTTTAAAAATGTATGTATATATATATACACACACACACATACATACCTAAATGACAGGAAACCTCCCATTCTTTTAATTTCCAGTCTTGATTTCACATAGTCTAATTAAAAAATAGGCAAAAGGATTTGTTTATTATTTGTAGACCATGCTGCAATCCTGAGTGAATTTTTATGGGTGAGTTTTAAAGCCCTCAACAATAGGGGCTTATAATGGAAACACTGATAGACTGTTATCATAGTGCTGGTCATAAATACAATGCAATTTCATTTTATATAACATTCTCCATACAAAATATCACAAAATGTTTTACAGTAAGAACCAATTGAAAGCTAAAGCAAAGGGAAAGAGAATTTGAAGGCAAAATTTCATTGACTTTAGCAAGGGGGAAATAATTCCTTTACAAAGTACACAAGTAAAAGTCTAGAATTTCTTCTGTCTGAACTTTGTGTAGAAGGCTCTTAGGAAGATGAGAATACATACAAAAAATGTGTCTTTCTCTCCAAAATTCAAGATTTCAGCTCTGAATTCCACTATTTATATGTTCATGAGGCTCCATTACATACCTTGGCAAGGCCCTTCATTAGATATTCTGTCAGGATCAGACTTAAAGTCCTGAATTGTCATTGATTTCCACAGGGCTAAGGGCATCTGACAGCTTGTAGCCTCATAGCCCCGACCCAAGAAGAGCAGAAGGTGCAAAGCAGCAAAGAATGAAGTCACTTGTGTGAGTTCCCTTCCCCCCTCAAATTTTTAATCACCCCAAAGTCCCCTGCAGCATTTTATTGCTGGGTAAATAATATAATGAAAAAGTGCCTACATGACACAAGCCACATGGGCACAGACAGCTATTAAAACTGAAATGATTTATTTCGTAACAATCTGAGGTAGCACACTTTAACTCTAGGTATAGCAACCCCTCCATTTCTGCTTGCCTCATTTGCATAAGTAATTGACAGCTTGTTAACAGCTCATTAGGAACACTGAAAACCATGTGACAGATACAAACCTAGTGCTAGAGGGGAGAAAATCTGTGAATTACAGTATATTGAAAACTCAATCAGATTCAGAATTACAGGTCACAACACAAGTTGGTTATTTTATTAGGTTAAAAAAAAATTAGAAGGTTAACATACCATTTTTCGACCTGTATTTTTAAGATAGCAGGCTACAAGGTAATTAATTAAGAATCTGATTGGGAAATGAGCCACTCTCTTCTGCCATGGGTAGGTTTAGGAATGGTACACTGTTAATACAGTAGGACAAATAATAATTGCTGCGAATTAAAAAAAAAAAAAAAAAAATCAAGAAGTCTTGATGTAGTATTCAGTTTTAGTTTGGGAATATACCTTCCACAAGAAAGCAAGTAGCTTCCAGACACTGCAATCTAATATTCTGTAACTGAGAAAAATGTGAGGAATAATTTGATTTTAGTCTATAAAAAGAAGATAAGTGTTCTGATTTGCACACTCTTACTATCCGTAAATTTTGATTTTTTTTTTTTAAGGGCATTTAAATATAAACAGTGCAAATGACAGTTATATCAGCAAATCTACTTTTTGTATTAAACACACAACCCCCATAATCTTGCTTTTCTAGCACTGTTAGCAGAAATAGAGTAACGTGTAGAAATAAAATTATCTTCTTGCAGAAACTCTCCCTTTCTTTGAAACCGGATATGGATTCCCTGCAACTCAAGTGACATTTGCTGACGAGGACAGAGCTGGCCAACTGCACACTAGGCTGTAGAGGAAACCAGTAAGCAGTGTGATTTCAGATCTTCTTTCAAATACCAGTGGTTTATAGATTCCTCCTTCATCCCCCTGAAAAAACACTAATAAAATGCGATCAGATCCAAACCTCTGACTATGTGGCAAGAGGAAGAACAATGTTAAGGTGTGGGATTATCAAAATCCCCCAATGCTCGTTCATGTGGAGGGTTGTACTGTTTCGGTTCAAGAGGTGCAACTGCTGCAATGTGGATGCATATGTTATTTAGATAAGTCCCATAAAAATAAATTCTGATAGAGTCTCTTATCTGAAATTGTGGATCTACTTTGGTACTACGAATACAGCCATATGACTACAGTAGTCTGGCTGGTAGGGATAAAATCTCCTTGTGTAGACATGGTTTAAGAGTGATTAATGAATCCATGACCTGTGGTACGACGAAAGTCGCGTTTCTAAGTCACTTGAGCACTTCTGAAAGCTCCATCTTTAGTCTTCATTACGAGGAACGCCAGTAGGGCCGTGCTGCCCCCGCGTTAATTACACCGCCTCCTGCACCGCTGCAGTTACTCTGCTGTAACTACAGCAGTGTAAACTTCTAATGCAGACACGCTCCAACGGTACAAAGAGAGCTTTACACACGGTACAAATGACCCCAGCTTTACACTGAGCTTAGGCAAGGCATGATTCACATACACTGAAGAAAAATTAGCTCATTTTTTGCCCTTGAGCCCAGATCAACTGAAGCGTTTTGCCTGGGGAAAAAGTCAGTGCATGACTGGTGGGAAGCAGTGCCAACAGTCAAAGTTCAAGATCACAAGCCAAGCCTTCTAACTTGGCAAATGAAAGAGATGGTAAACTCACCACAGGTGAGAATAAGAAATTGGTAAAACCTAAAATTCTAAATCAGAAATCAATTAATTTTCCTGATATGTTCTTTTCTATGACCACAATGGTACACACAGCAATGCAAATGCCATGTTTGACAACAGATCTCACATCTGAGTAATGAACCAAAAGTCTCAAAAAAAAGGGCTTATCTTAGAGGTTTTCCCATATCATGCTTCATTCCTGTATATGGCTTCTCTGACAATGTTCTTTGAGGCCTGTGTTTCATTTTGAAGTCCTTTTATTTTAGCCTCCTTGATTTTTGAATGTGAGAATCCCACTTTGATTTGGTTTCTGTAGGTCAAAGATAAACACTGAAAATCAGTGACTACTTTCAAAATGCAGATCAGTTTCCAGTTAGGCTGGACTGAATTGCAGCTGAAATTCTGGGAATATATTCTTTTTCTGTATTAACCACTCAGTCAACCTTTATAAGCAGATGACATGATTAAAATGAAGTTTGAACATTTTCTGTAAATTAATTCTCTGGCTTATGACAAGAGCCTTCTAGTTTTCATTAACTTAAGTGCCATTTCCTTAGGACTCTTATTTTTACAGTTTCTAATCTACACTGCTGTAATGACCTGGTCTCAGGAACATATTATGCCATGTTTCCCTTGCCTCAGTCCTCAAGCAAGGGACATACAGGATTTTCAAGAAAAGGAAAAGGGGTGCTGCCTCACTTTGGCATCCAGCTTATGAGCACGTAAGATAGTGCATTTTGCTACTGAGAGTTTGTTATGGTGAATCAACAGCTGCAGCCCTCCTGGCTGCTTAAGGATACTTCAGGTGTCACTATCAGTGGTGAAAAGTCTCCATCCAGTTTTTAATAGCTCCTTATTGTTGGAGCACACCCTTCCTTACGGAGATCATGCTGCCCATCACTTCGCACTGCTCTTAATTTAAGATTCATTTCCAGAGTGCCAACCCACCACAAACAAGCTGCTTTGTCTGTCTGTCTGTCCAAGTGCAGTTTAGGGAACAGAAGTTACCTGGAAGCCCCTTTAGGAAGCATGGGGTAGAGTTTTGGGTTTGCACCTGTTGACACTGTCATTTTGAGTAAAACTGAGTCGTTCTTCATCTGTTCATATCAGAAGCTCATACAGCATCTGTTCTCTACCATCTTTATACAGCTCTTGCCACAGTGGCAAGTGCATTTACTCACTAGCTTTCCTTTAGTTTTTCAGTTTCCAACTGTGATTTTAGGGTGACCTTAATACACAGGAAATAAATATTAGATTATTTATTACTATATCCACTTTTTCCTTATATACATTGTTTATGTTTGACTAATAACAACAAAATTTATGAATTTATGAATTTATGAAAATATATCTGTAAAGTTAATTTCTTCTATCTTTTCTAGTGCAGGACTAAGTAATAAAACCTTGCATACTGGCTTCTAAAGGGCAATAATCTCTGCTGCCAGGATCCCTACCAAAGACATCTCTTTTTTACATGATTGGAATATGTGTGTAAGTGACACTGAGTTTTTTAACCTCAAACTTACACAACCATTCTCCAGGTATCCCACCTCTTTTCAGCTTTATCCATCTCATGCTTTCTCAAATATTCTTTGCATTCAAACAAATAATGTAAATAGCTACAATATGTGCAAAGCCTGGGTGAGAGAGTGTTCTCTCAAAGCTTGGGAAATAAGACCAGATTTCAGTACTGACTGATGAATTGATAAAAAACCAAATGAGTACTTTCTAAGAAGATCTGAGCCTCCAAATTTGCAAAAGCCACAAGATATCTTGCCATGTCAGAAGTCCCATTTTGGGGTTGGGTTTTGTTTCAAGCGAGGAGAACACAATGGTGGAGCAAATTTTGCGTATGTTCTTTCATAAATTATATCATCACATCAGTTGTCACAGAGTGACACCCTACAGACAGCACTCACTTCAACTCTGAGCATCTTGCAAAGTACAGCAGTTCTTTAATGAAATCTGAAATGAAGATGTAACTGTAAATGCAGTGTTCTAGGGATAAGAATAAATCATTCAAACCAAACACTTTGAGTTGTTGCATCTACATAGGCAATGGGCAGCAGACAAGTCTAGATGATAATCAAACCCATAAGTGACATTTTATTTAGACTATTATCTTATTTTCTGCTGCGCTTCTACTGGACATCACTTCCTATTTAAGATTGTTTCACTTCTAAGGTTCTGAGAGCACAGCATATGAAAGGACAACAAAGAGAAGGAGAAAAAATGCCAAGCTGCAAATAAGCTACAAACAGGGCTGTGAAAGCATCTCTGAAGCAGTCCTCCTACAATTGTTTGAGTATGTTCTTGAATATGTAGGTACACTGGAAATACCTCTGTTTATACTCACTGACATAGCTGGTTGGATGAATGTGTATAAAGAAATAGCCAGGTGTTCAAACATCTTTCCAGCCTCTGAAAACATTGCCATTCCAGAGAAGTTCAGTTAGCACATCTCATACACACACAGATTTGGAAAAATTTTCATATTTTTAATTTTTTTAGTAACTTGTGCTGTAGATGCATGCTCTCACGTGTGTCATAAATTAGAGCTAGAATTTGCCTGGTTTTATCCACAAAACTTCTGAGCCACTGCACTAAAGTTCCCCATGCCTCACTAAGCATGTAAAACAAAAGCAGATGGAGCAAGCACAAACATAGATTTTACGTATATTAACACACAAAAGAAACCCAAAGCAAGTTTTGGCCTTTAGTACACCAAGACAAAACCAAGAAATGAACTTAATTTATGACATAGACAGCATCACTCAGGATAGGCTTCTGCATCTTTCCTTCTGTTCTAGAGTCAAAAATATTATTTCTTTCCTTAAGCTCCTTTGCGAACTGAAATTACAATAGTAAAGTGAGACCATAGCAAACCTATTCACTCAAAAAATCAGAATATATCCAGATATCAAAGTACCTCAAAACAATCCTATACTTCTACATTGCCCCTGTGTGGTGCAGTTGTATGTATGTATGTATGGCTCTCCCCACCAAGCACACAGATAACACAGTCTATTAACAATTACTCTATAAGTGATTGTTTACTAATTACTGTCTTACATCAAACATAGGTTATTATTTCAAAGTAATACTTCTATATGTACCAGTGTCAAATGCATGCATATTTTTAAGATGGGCACATTTACGTGTATGATTTTATGTTTATGCCTGCATGATTGTTTATCTGTGCATGTCTCTTTCTACACAGAAATACACAAAATCTGTGTTTCAGGTACAAAGGTACAGAAAAACACCTCCTGTGACATCACTTACATGCTGAAGCAATTCCCTCAGGTACTCAGTTACACTGCTGTTGGGTATTCAGTTCCCCTCCTGAAGCCTTGGAGGCTTCAAACCCCATTTATTTAATATGGCAGGTGCAGAAAATCTAAAGCACCTCTGATTTCTTGGACATAAACTTTTCATCTAGTCATCATTTGCTAATTCAGCTGCAGTGAAGGAGAGGTGTATTACAAAGACTGACCTAAAATTGGAGGATTAGATCTTATGAATGTTTCAGACAGCACGGATCACTGGATTGGGATATCTCCATCCAGAATTGTTTTTTGCTCCACACATCACAGCAGAAAGTCCTAATTGTGCTGTTGTATAGAGTTAGTGCTCATTCAGAATTTTTTTTAAATCCCTACTTTCATTAGGAATACATCCAATTAAGGGTCATTTACCCCCCACCTGGGAGCCCCTTGTGCACGTCTGAATGAAACTGTTCAAGACTCTGTCCTTTTCCACTTCTATTTCACTCAAGTAACGACAGGGTTAAATTGCTAATAGAGGTTTCATGAGGTCTGCCAGAGCCCACTCTCCAACACTTACATCTGTTCAACAATTATTACAGCATTTTTGTCATAAAAAATTCAACACCCTGAGTGTCGTGCTAGCAAAACCTGAAAATTTATGCAGTGAATAGAATAGCTAATTTCTCTGAGGAAATGCAGGGGGGAAAATTACAGATTTAACTTAAATTCTCAAGTACTGTAGAGCACACATCTGACTCCCTCTTTAGGTTTTGTCACCACGTAGCATAAGTAGGAATACCATCTACAGTAGATCAAGAAACCTTTGCAAAGCAAATTTATGCCTTCGAAGAAACAATGCTTAAAACTCAGAAGGGGGCTGTACTGGATTCATCGTTTTACCTCACAAAATCTCATTTAAATAATAAATTATTCAGATTATTCTCAGGATAGGGTTATTCTCTCACTACCTCTTGCTGTTACAGAGTGAACCACACCCTTTGCAGGGTACAGGTAAACGACAGATATGCAGAGGCAAAAAGCCTACAGAAAAACAGTCTTTTGTCTCCTGAACTTTGTGTTGGGCTGCTTGATGTTTGTGGCAAAAGGAAAAAGAAAACAGAACCTGCCTCACTCCTCCATAAGGCTTGGAATATGGATTTTATGCTAAACCTAGCACTGTCTAGTTAAGATGCCAGTGGACTGGAACATGCTAGAGGCTATAGCCTTCTATTCTCCAGGGCCGGACTCTTACTCCCAGTACCGGGGCTTCAGCCGTAACCATAATTGCAGCCATGACGAGCGGGGAGCCCTTTCAGTGTCACAGGAGCAGCAAATAAAACAAATGCTTTGGGGGCAGAGGCGGGGCCATTTTCAACACATAAGGTGCAAAGAGGACGCTGGCTGAAGCGAGGACAATACCGCGTGTTCCCTTCCTTCAGGCTGTGCCCTGCTGGGATGATGAGAGCTGGACAAGCGCTGCTGCAGAGGTATTCAAATGTGAGTTCAGATAAAAACTGGAAATTGGCTCAAAGGATATTTGCAGGCATTTTTGTCGTTTTTCACAAACAATATTAGTGCAACAAGGTTATAAAAGTACACGCTCAACGAAATGTCTGTAGGGGCTGGACCTGCTAGACCAGTCTGTCACTTGGGCACTGGAAACCACAGGCACAAGCCCTCAGGGAATTCACAGGCCCTGATTCACTAGCAGTAAAAAAACTGTTCAGAAAAGATTTGCCCTTGGAATTAAGTGCTGGACCAAGGTTTCAAATAGCCAGCATACCAGCATTGTTTGCATAGGAACTGCCAGATTTAGTTCTTACTTATTACAACATTTTTTTTCTGATCTTCAGATTATTGACTTGGTTGCAAAGAGGAAAAAATGTGTAAGAAAACCAAACACTGGGTTTAAATAAGAATAATTTTCACCCTAAAAATCAGCAACTAGTGCTAGCCCAGGGTCAGCTTTGGGAAGTCTGGGACCTGCAAAAATACTATTTCAATGTTTATTGTCACTCACTATGTCATACCTATAAAATCAGATGTTCTGAGAATATTTTTCAAATACATATTTTTGATATTTTCTTTTTTTGTGAATAAAAATTGCAAATATGCATAGGCAAAACAATTTTCCTTTCCTGCTCCCATTTCTAAATTTCTGTCAATATTATGAGTTCATACGAGAAATGATAATTCTCTGCTACTGCTCTCCTTTTCCTACTTTTTCCAGCAGTGGAGTCAGTACCCATGTAGGATGGTTGGCCATCACAGGACACAGATGCCAAGTGCTGGCAGATATTATTCCAGTGTCAGAATCTTTTTCCTTGTCAAACTCCCTAGGCAGTTGTGTTAATGGCTCTGGAGCTGCCTCTGGGTCTGTCACGTGGGGTAGCAGCTGATGGGTTTTCTGCAGTTTGCTCCTGCATGACATCTTCCTTTAACTCGTCTTTGGTCCTGACGAATTTGTACATTATTACCTACTTGGAAATAAGATCCTATAAATTTTGCATTAGGACTATGATTTCTTCACAGATTTGCGTATTGCCCTCAGAGCTCACATGAGTGCATTTTCCTCTGTAGCACATCCTCTCAACAACTTTGAATGTCATGCAGTTAAATTACATCCTGACAACACAGTAATATTGGAGCAAATGAAACTATTTACTAAGGATTTGTTTCTCCTCGCCCTCATCACCATCCTGTCCTCTCTTGCCCCCATTTTGTTTATGATTAGTGGATCATTCTTTGTTAAGTGAAGCAAATCTTCTTCTCTCTTCTCTTCATTCATAGGCCAGGAGTAAGCTTTCAGCCTCTGGGTTGTTTACAGACTGGTTATATAGATTATTGGCTGTTCATGCTGCATAAGTTTGCCATTTAAATTTCAGGATCTTAATCCTGAAAAGATTAACTCGAACTCGGATGGGTTGTTCAGAACACATGTAAATCTTTGCTGCACTGCAGCCTTCAAGGACCAGATCCTACAAAGTCTTTGAGGTAAGGAGCCCCAGATCTGGCCATCTGTGTTCCCATCCATCAGAGAACCCCAAGTGTGAGAGAGCTCTGCTGTAAGAACCAGAGCAGGACGAAAGCACTCAGCAATTTGCACTGGCGGCAGTGAATAGAGATGAGTCCCTGAGGAGAGCTGCTACGCTTGACTGCAATATAAATACTAAATGTAAACAAATTTGTAAAGCTAACCCACGTCATACTATCATTGCTGTTACTCGACTGAAATATTTTAAGAAGGAAAATAACTATTAGCAAGAGGCAAATTACACACTTTCATGCAAATTCTGAGAAACATCCATTGCAAACTCTGTGAATCTTTCCGTTTTTGCAGGCACTTTCAGAAACACAAGGCAGTTGTCCTACACATTCACTGCTAGCAAATTGTGTCTCCTACAAAGGAAAATTGACAATCTTATTCACAGTTGATTTGGGGGATATACAGTACAAAATCTGTGTGTGTTTTTTCTTTCCCATTGTTTTTGTTTTAATAACAATCTGTATAATCTGGTTTGGGATCTATACCTTTCTTCCTAACTTGCACGGGAAATCACATGGAGTCGAAAGAAGTAAGGGTATTGAGTAACCCTGTTTTATAGGAACAGCCTTTGAAAATCTTTCATTCCTGTTTGATAACAACAGTAACAAAAATCCTGCATCAGATTTTCTGATTTCTGTTTAAGAGAGGAGGGAAGCCTACTCTGATTGCTTTCAGGCTTCTCTGATGTGAATAAGAAGCAGGCCTTGACAATATGCTGTTTTCTTTGGTGGCAGACATGGATTAAAGACAGTCTCTGCCAAAGAGTCACTTCTCA
Organism: Notiomystis cincta; assembly: GCA_013398075.1. Taxonomy (NCBI): domain Eukaryota; kingdom Metazoa; phylum Chordata; class Aves; order Passeriformes; family Notiomystidae; genus Notiomystis; species Notiomystis cincta. Next base: position 49,120 of record VZRX01009578.1, on the reverse strand, counting down.
GGACAGCACCACGATTGGTCTTGTTCAATACAGAATGCAGCAAACTACAGAGCAGGAATGGGGAATGTCATAAATGGATTTTGCCTTCAAAACAATGTTCAAGTTGCTGCACCATGAGCTTAACTTCAGAGACAGATCCAGTGTAAGTGTTGAAGAAAAGGATCTGCCCTAAGGATTTCAGTTGCACCCTGCCCTTTAAAACAAGTGAGGCTCTTTATATACCTTGTGCACACAAGCAGGAGATAACCACAACTAACAGACTCAAACTAAAGTAAGGAAAACAGTGTTTAGTTAATTTTCAGACTGCTTTAGAGATCCTCTTTGTTGATAGCATGTTAGTATAAACTTTGCAGGCTCCACTTGCCCTTTTAGCTGAAGATTCATTCTTCATCTCCTAAAAATAAATGCTTGCTAAGTTAAGGTTTTAAAACACTCTTGTAATGCTCTGGATGAAAAAACACCTGCAGTACAGAGGAAAGACCTGATAAGTCCCCGCAAATGAAAGCAACCAGGAAATGGCAGCTTCTAAATGCTACCTGCCTTCAGCAATACAACTCTTCAAACCCATGCATAAAAAGCCAGCTATTCAATTTTCTTTCTTAAGCCACATAGAGAAAAAAAGGTTTTGAGGGAACATCTACAAAGCCAGCTCAAAGGGCTGAGGGGTCAAGGCCATTCTGCTTGAGTTCTCCCACTTTTTGCACTTCCATCCCCCAGTCCTGACTGAGCTCTGAAGAGTTGCATACATCCTAGGGCCACTAAGACAAAATTCACATTCAACATGATTTAAAGTCAACATGCAAGAAATTACAGTAAAATATAGATTTATAAATAGATTAAGTGCTTACATTTTGTATTTGTTCTTCACATCCTTGTTCCTCATGCAAAATCAGAAAAATTTGGTGGATTTTTTTCTAAGTTTTACTTCATAACTCAGTCTTCCTTTCTATCTTTTGTAATCTGGGAGCAGAGAGACTTGAGCTCTGTGTAAGTGGCTAATAAATTTCTCTCCTTCTACGCAGGCCAAAGACAGGCTCAGCAGCATCTACCCTCCTGTGCCAAAGCCACTCCTTGATGCAGCACCACAGTCTGGCTTCAAAGTGGGACTTGAGCAGTTTCACCTCCTGAAACAAAGTCTCAGAAAGTTTGGATTTCCCCACATTCCTTCTGCAGGCTTAAATGCTTATTTTATTCTTATGATATTCTTAACCTAAAACTATTTGGGCCTGATTCTCAGGTATAGCCAGGTGTGCACGAAGGTGTAACAGCACAGATTTCAGTGGGATCACTTCTGCTGCACATCTGCACAAGCAGCAGCACGAGCAGGACCACAGTCGGGTTTGAGTTCACCTGGCTTTCCTTCATACTGATGAGTCAGTACAGAGTCACAGCTATCTCTCATCCTCCCAGAGTATGGCTCTGTTTCAAAACCCCAAAATAGCAAAGTCTGCTGCACTGCCAAACAGGAGACCCAGATTAAAGAATTTCAGACAGCAGTCTATCACAAGCCCGTCAAAACCATGTATATCGTGCAAATAGTGATCGGAGAGACAGATCAGGTGACTGAACCAATATAGCAGCGCAATATGTTCGCTACCTTAATTATCTCAACTTTTTTTTTTCTTTTTGGTGAGAAACCAAAACTATTTGCTTCTTCCCTCCTTATAAAGATATTTAGTGTTACTATGCCTATGGTTATGGAAATATTTTTAACATAGGATTAGAAAAGGGGAATGGTTTTGAAATAGGTCTTTTGTTTAAAAATGTGTGGTGTCATTGAGTTGGTACTCCAGAGGAGGTTTTTATGCAAAAATAGCCTCTCTCCACTGTTCCTTCTGCTGTGCCCTTTCCTCCCTCTCCTTGGAAGCTCATGAGGCTGTCTTCTACCTTTTATTGAAGAGTCAGCAACCAAGACAAACTAGTGCACACAAGGGGGAAAACAGCAGTTACAAAAAAATCTATTATTCTTTGAAAAATTGTCCCAGCATTATTTTTAATCTGAGCACAAACAGAAATTTGTAGGTGAATACGGCTTCAGTTGGCTTCAGTTTATAACATGGCCACTAAATCCATATCAAGCATGTGTGTTTTAGAGTTAAATCCTCTAAGACAATGAGACGAAATAAGTAATCATTTGATAGAAGTACTTATAATGAATTAGATTTGAAAATGTTGGAAAGTCATCCAAGGAAAATCCTTCTTTTACCTTACACTGAAAACATATCATTAGCCTTAATTTAAGTCAAGGTGAGGAGGGGAAGGGGGATGAGGGGAGGGGAATAGGCATCACAGGAAACTCTTGAGTGAGTATTGTTTAATCCCATTTAGGGACACTTTGAACAATGACATATATATAATGAGATATTTAAAATTCTTTGGTCAATCTCTAGCTAAAGGCTTTTACTGTGGAAAAAATGAGTAATTCAATACGGACTACACAGCCTTTCACATGCTTTTATTCTTGATTTGTTGGACATGTATAACATAAATTTCAAAACCAATCTATTAATGACTTAAATTGGAAACTGGTTTCCTTTGCTTTACATACAGCATTTCAGTAACAAGCATAATAACAGGTGGATCAATAGATGCTATTTGGTGCAGTTTTTGAAGCATGTTAGCATTAGTCCTGTATCTCTATTATTGAACATTGTGTCAACAAATTCCTGTTTCAAGGAGGATGGCAAAAATATTTTCCAATGTCAAGGTTGTTTAACCGCATGAAATGGTAAGAGTTTTTTGTTTCCTCCTAACCTTGCCTCTTCCTTCTTCTTCTTCTTTTAAATAAACCATGTTTTGATCAAATCAGTGGATAAAAAAGTATTTTTGCATCAAATCTGTGTGCTGTCAAGTAAGATTATGTTCTTTAAAATGGACAGTGGTTCTGGGAAGAAAATCAATTTTTTTTCTCTTAGAGAAACATAAAAAAAGAGAAAGTCACTAATGTAAACACAAATTTAGAAAGTAACAGCTACAAAGTGAGAGAGAACAAAAACAGTTGAGTTTACCATTTGAAGAATTTAGCTAGGGAATTATTTCCGACCTATAGTTCTCAAACACAGCATGAAAAGACAGAAAAATGAAATTTTAGTCATTAGAATTTGACAGCTCACAGTCATAATATGCTGACATGTGTAACCGGAATTAAGGAGTTCTGCAGGCAGAATCAGCACTAATATTTTTTTAGGCAAATCATTTCTCTCAGCTCCATGAATCACACAGCGCTGGAGAATCACTGGACACTTACAAATGACAGTATAATATAACTGTACTCTTCTTTATATCCTTTATTAAGCAGCTTTAATCCAGAGGTATTTATTACCACCTAACTGGAACAAAATTTGTATGCCACAAATAAATGGGGCTCCATGTGGTGACCACAGCCACAGCAGGGAACAGCTTGATGGCTGCAGCCAAAACAAATTCTCCAACTTCTTGACGCTCACCTATAACTGAAGGTCTATTTTTTCATCTGGGAAACAAAAACAAAAACAAAAACAAAAACAAAAACAAAAACAAAAACAAAAACAAAAACAAAAACAAAAACAAACAAAACCACCTCAGTAATCCACAATAGATGTGCCATGTCTAAATGCTTCATCTCCAGGGTGTGACTGCACCAGAATTTCTCAGACTTTGAAGGTATGAAGCATTCTTGGTTCACCTGATCTTTAAGAAATCCATCAAAAATACAGTAGGTTTGTAGTCTTAAAATGTCATGTTTGTGAGGAAAACAAACACATTTTATCAACTTAGTACCAGAGATGAGTGCACTTTAAAAGACTACCTAAATTATTTCCCTTTCTAAAATACATTTTATAGATGCCAACATGTTTTCTGGACACTCTACAGTTCTTTCAGAAGAACTCTTGTAGGTTGTAATCCACCCACTTGTAACTCAAAGATCAATCCCATACACATATGGGATTTGTGTTAGTTATATGTTGGACAGCACTATGGATCACATTTATAGGGCTCAGGCAGCTGATGAGAGCTGGCTCAATCTGGGAAGGTGAGCTCAATTGGCTTGAGCTCTGTGGTACGGCAGCAGCTGAGCAACGGGTAACAACGGCAGAGATACAGCATTGCTTTCACACTTCAGCATATGACTCATGCAGAATAGGAGTGACTCACATGCAGTATGTCATACCCAACAAAACTGAGCATACTTGGGGAAAACCTGAGTGTAATACAAGCATTGTGCTCATGCCCTATTCACCTTGTAGAATTAGCTGGGATAAATCCCTACTGCCCCCTGCTTTATTACTATTAGCTACAAAGAATCAAGGATGAACTCAACATGCTGATTTCAGGATATTTCTCTACTAGAAGCACTGGCATTTTATGAGCACTACATCATAAGGCTTGTTTCCAGCAGGTGTAACTTTATAACATCCAGGTCAGGTGTATTAAGCAACAGGGGATGCATTTCTTTGGCAGTAATCTGCCACTGTGGCACAAACAATCAGGGATGAGTATCTGACTCAACAAACAGCTGTTGAAATTCTCCCTTGCTTTTTGTTTCTAAGCAGATGGCACAACCCACCCAGCCTGTACCCTGTGCATTGTGCAAGTTCAACAAGCTCTTCAGCCGGTGCAGAACCAGTTCCTAACTCAGTACCATAAATCTGCCAACTTCTCTTTGCATATCCTTGAATCCTGCAGAGAGGATAAAAATATCTTTGGAGCTGACAGTCTTTATGTTTTTACAGTTCTTTGTTGCATAAACCCTCTGAAGGCAAAAAACCTTGGTAGCCAAGTGTTTCCAGGTAGTAAGGGATGGGCCAAGGGCAAGCAGTAGTACTGGAAATCTTTTTGACAGAGTGTCATTTGCTGTTGGGGTCTTAAGGACTGTCTTTTAGAGCAACAAAGGGGGTCAGTCGTACTCTTCCATCATTTTGTGTCTCACTATATATTCATCTCTGTTGACCATAAATAAAATCCTTTGTCAAATCCATGAAGATTTCAAAAGGTGAAAACAGAAGTAGTTCAGAGAAATTAAATAGCATACATCTTGGATCCTGAGTTCAGTTACTCCTCCTTCAACCCTCTAAACTCCCTATGCTTTTCTGAAGCTTATCATATGTATCAAAAATTTTTCCTTCTGTCTTTCCTCTTCATTTGTATGCCAGCATTTTTTCTTCCAATTTGAATTTTCCCTTCTAAAACCCATCCCCTTCGTCAGAGGAGAATTTGATTTCTGTGCCAAGACCTGAGGAATTGCTATGCTCCCTTCTAAAAGTTTTGTTTCTATTTCCCTGAATTCAGTAGTAACTCTAGATATGTGAACTTTTGATGTGTTAAATTATCATCTAATGTGTTAAATTATCTGATGTGTTAAATTATCATCTTCTGTCTTTTGCCATGCCCTGTATGCCTTCCTTTGGATTTGCACTCGAAGATGCACTCACCTGAAAACATACTCCAGACTCTGCAGTGAAAGAATGAAAAGAATGAATAAATGAATTCTGCTTGAAGTGACAGTATGTATTATGAAAGAAGTTTTAATTTCAGATAATAAAGACTGAACCCTACTCTCCAGAGGCCTGTGATAATGAGCAGACTAATGGTGGCAAACCCCACCTCTCAAAGATACTGCACTGTGTTCATGGGCTCAGCACTGAACCAGCAGTGCCCTTTATTTCTTCCTCTTTGGATCTGGCATGTGTCAGTTGAGGTATCCAGAGACAGCACAGATGCCCAAACGTGGGCAGGAAGCCAGGTTGCAGGGCTTACAGTATAAATATATTTTTTTTTAACTTCATGCATACCCTTTTTCCCAGTAAGTGTGTTTTTCGGGCTTAGAAACTCTGTGTTCTTAGCTATTTTAAGAAACCTGAAGGGTGAGAGATGGAGAAGCAGCAGACATGTTGGCAAAAAAGATCTCTCCATGAACAGAATGCCAAGATTAAAAACAACCAGGGAAGGGAAAAGAAAAAAAAAGAAGAAAAAAAAAAAGAAAAAAAATAAGAGGGATACCTTTGACTTTTTCTTGCTCTTCCATCTCAAAAAATTGGCTCATCTGAAACTGTTGGATTCTGGCAAAGATTTAATATCAAATGAGAGAAATAGCATGTTCCTGAAGCAAGGTGATTTCCAAAGTGAGGCTAGATGTGCATTCAGCTTCTTCTACTTGGCAGCTATCATGAAGGGCAAAAAGATTTACCATTTCTTCAGAGGGTATATAACAGGGTTGCCCCAATCTGTCAGGAAGTGTTAGAACTCAGTAAGACTTGAAGTGGGATTTTAAAGTTACTGAAGCTCATTTGTTCACAATGTCAGGTGTGGATCCACCCCAATCAAAATAAAATAGAGGAAGAAGGAAATATTGCAGGGAGTCCTAAAGGGAAGTTCTTCACACAACCAAGCTTAGCAAGAATACTAAATATGAAAGAGGGGAAACTCAGAAGTCCTTCAGCTACTGTGTATCAGCTGATCTGTTGGACTTGGGCACATGAATTCTGTTTATCTGCATCAAATGTAAAAGGGGAGATGTGCATTTTATATATACAGTGTATGTGTGTGAGAGAAGAGAAAGAGAAAGAGAGAAAGAGAGAGAGAGAGAGAGAAAGAGAGAGAGAGACAGAGAGAGNAGAAAAAGAAAAAGGAAAATGTTATTTTATAATGCCAAACCTGATGGTTTTGAACACTGCCTTACAGTTTGTATGAGGACATGAGGATGGGATATTAACTAAGGCTCTACATAGGGTGTTTGCATTGTAAGAAAAAGAAAGCTAAAAAATAGCACTGCATAACCTCTGCAAAATGGGTCACAACTGGACTAGAAGTAATTGCAGAAGTCCTATTTTGTCTAACAACATTTCTCCAATGGTCTGTCCAGATTTCTGTCTAATCTAATCTATCCATATGCCCATCAGTTTGAAAATGACTTGCCATTTTTCACATTTTATTAATCCACCTTTGAAAATTCAAAATATAATTCAGAAGCAGGAAACGGTCTTATGAAACAAAAATAATAAGTAAAAGCACTTGCTTAAATCTGCACACTGTCTTACTATGCAAGAATTAAAATGCATACTGCATCTCAAAGATCTTTTTTATTCTTTCAAAGCAAGAACTAATGGAATAAGGGAAAGAAAAGTTTCCACGGCCCAGATATGTCTTTGCTGAATCACTTTGTAAGGTGTGGACAATTGAGTCATAAACTTTCACACTACAGATGGCTGTGTTTCTTTCATAGTGAATCAAGCTCTAAAAGATCTGTGACACTTTATGTTATATGTTAACTAGAGAGGCATATTATGTAAAAAGCACATAGGGTTTCACATGCACTAGTGCTCTCTGCACAAGAGAGCATCATTTTCAATATTCACTCATAAAACCAGCTTCCATTTTTATTTACCAACTAACTTTCTTGTGCAATTGCCTTAAGTACATTCATACTGCTATCACATTTACTGGAGATCCTGCTTTGTGGAGCTTCACAAATTCATTAAATTCATCATTTCATATCTCATAATTTATTTCTTTTTACTTTAAAGTAAAAAATATTCAACAAGTAATATCCTTCTAGATTGACACCCGAACTAATGCAACTTTAAGAAATGAAAAAAAAGACAAGTAACTTGATATATATATATATGTTTTTCCACATGGTAAAAGTGTCCAAATATTTGAGACACATTTTAGAATTTTAGAGTTAATATGACAATGCAAAAATACTTGCTGTCTATCTTAAACCAAATCTCTCTTCAATATAAGGCCTTACAACAGAAATGCTGATACCTGTAACTACAGGTGCACAGTGTATAGTTATGGTGACATTGTAAGGGTTTAAGAGCTCTAGTAAAATTTTCTATTTACATTTTGACTGCAAGTACACTCCATATAAGAATTAATTTTAAAACCAGATAAAAAAGATTAAAATCATGCCTCCCCAGCTGACAGTTCCGTGGCCATGAACCGAAGGACAGTTGCTGAGGAGGATCAATAGATAGAACAAAGATTAACACTTTGTTTATTTGAACAAAGAACATTTTGTTCTCATTTTTCTGAACCAGTGGAACATTGTTACACACTGTACAAATTGTTTCTAAGGCAATTATGAATTACTGTGTATTTAAAAGAAAGAAAAATTATAGGCAAAAAAATATTACAACAGTCCACCTCTCAAGATACATCCTCTTCTGTGGACACTACTAGTGCATACAAACCTATAATTTGTTATTGAAGAGGAAATTTTCTGAATTACAAAAAGGACTGTATTCATTACTGTGCTTACAGCCAGATAGGGATTGGTGCTGGGGATTAATCCCTGTATTTTTGAAACTTTTTCTTCAGAAACTATGTCATCTGATCTTTTCTGGAGATGTAAAAGTGCATCAGGCTGAATTACAAACTATGCTTTAGATCAAGCTGGCTAAACATCTTGACCCAGCAGATAAAAATTTCTTGAAGTAACTGAAGGGTCACATTTCAGTATATCTCTTAAGTGCATAAACTAAAGGAAACAGTAAAAATAGGTAATAGATAAAAAGACAGACAAAATGTAAACAGAAGTTTTCAGCTCTCTTTCATTATCTTTTGAGATGAAGATTACTTCAAACACATTAAATATTCCACACAGATGATTGGCTTGATCACTAATCTAAAGTCTCATGATTCAAAGTTTATTATTAACACTTTTTAGCTTGAGGTAAGAATCAGATTTCCTAATATATAACATATATAGGCACTAAGATACTTAATTTGATTTTTTTAACAGGTTCTATCATATCCCCTCAACCATGTTGCCAGTGCTGTGAGGGTCCTCACTAATTCTGTTTCACAAACACCTTTATTCCCATTCAGCTGAAATTTCTGACTAAAGACAAACTTTTTTACTGCCACTTGGTTCCCAAGCTTTTAGCTTCTATCAGATCTTAGTTCTGTTGTGGTCTTTAAATACCTTGAGGTATTTAGAGGTAGTAGATGAGTCATCTAAGCCATGGAAAATGTGTTTCATTATGATGATAGAGAATCTGCGGATTGTTCTTACTTAAACTATAGCTCTATAATGTTTGCTATCAGTCTTCAAAGACACTTGAGCCCATTTTGCCCAAACTAGCCACTAAAAGCTCTTTCCTTTTGTCTCATCTCCCTTACCTCACTCTGCTGTTTCAGGTATGCATTAAAACCTCCTGTAGTTTTCTGTTTATTGCACATAAGCTCTTCTACATGTGTCACAACTGGAGTTTCAGACACTCTCCAAATAACCTGCTCGTTAACTTACTTCTACACCCACATCTTTAGATAGATTATGAAGGTCTTGCAGACTAATTTGTCCCACATAATTAGGTCCTGAGAGTTTTGCAATATACTTTCTTACTATGCTTTAAATTCCAAAAAACCTCTTTGGAGGTAATTTGACACATAAAATGCATGCAGTCCTCAGTGTGTTTGCCACATGTTCTGCTGTTTCCTGCTATGTTAATATGGCCTTTCATCATTTCCTCTCACCACATCCTCTTGACTGTGCTTCTTTCACCCCCTCCTCCATACACTTTCACTGACTTATCACTACTCCTCAGAGAGTTTCACTTACACTGGGAAGTAGCATCTGTAAGAGAACCAGTTGGTTATAATTTAGAGAAGAAATTATGGCAAATAACCAACCTTCTGAGTTTTAGATCAGAATATTTTCAGGGCAAACTTCAGCTTCTGTTTCTACTCTTTTTTTCCAGCCACAGCTAACTATCTTCTTGTCTGTGTTCATACCACATTGAACAAGCCCCTTGAAATATATTTTAGTGGCGAGTTCAGAAAGATTGAAAATGAGTGTTAACAAAATGATGCTTTCCAGAGCAAGGGCAGATTTTGATAGACTTACTCAAGTAGGAAACAATATGATCTCCCAAGGAATAGAGTACCAAAAAGTGGATGTTATATTGCTCCCAATAGAATCCTTAAGTCCCTTGCCAAAAGACATTTAATGTGCAACCATCTCTACTGTAAAACAAATGCTGAAGAGGTGCAGTCAGTGATATTTGCACAGGTTCATTCTCATTAAAGGCTTTTATAATAGCATTCACTCTGGTGTAAACTTTTAAAAATTGACTTCTAGATCCATTAATCCCCTTCATCTCCTTCTCAGGAGCTTAATGTGTGACACTGTAGCTAAAAGGACTAGCTTGGTCCTTAGACGAATAAACAGGGGAATACAGAGTAGAACTAAAGTTACATGTGTTTTTAATAGCAGTGGGACCAGTCCTACAAGGGTTGGGAAGACTTTGGAGCAGAAGAGACTTCAGAGATAGAACTGGAGGAGGACATAGCGTGAAAGATATAAATAACTATTTATTTAAATTAGAGTAATGCCAAGGATAACTTGATTACAGTTTAAGCACATCTCTAGAGATGTATAAGGACTTAATACCAGGGGAGTCTTCATCCAGAAGGAAAAAAAAATTAAAATTTTTACAAAATTACAAAAATCAACAGTTAAAGAATAAAGTGGTCTTCCAGATGCTCAGTGTTAACAGCATTGAAACCTCTAAGTGAGGTTTAGGGTGGATTATCCCCCACTGCAACTATCAAATGTGTTACTGGATAGTTGAAAAGGGTGATACTTATCCAAGCACAGCTATTAGATTTAAAGCAAGAGTTAATCCAGAGAATGTCTATAGCCTGAGATATGCAGATAAAATTATGAATTTGGTCTACCTTGTTTCTGAAAAGAATTGTTGCAGTTCTTCCCACACTTGTGGGAGAGCACACTTGTGCCCTTTGGCTGTGACACTCCCAACCTAGTCACTGCACAGCCAACATCCCCAACAACAGCTTTCTACCTCCCATTACGTGAAAGAGAGGGAGGGACTCTCAGGAGAATGTAATTATTGAATGCCTATGCAGTAAGATCCAGTGCTGTCTCTCTTCTGGCAGTGTCAAGGATTCCTATGTAGAGCTTCTGAATTATAATTCAAACCAGCAGCATTAAAAACCAATGTCTTTCTGTTGACTACACATGAAGTCTGGGATCCTGGTTATGCATAGAGGGATCTATGAAAATCATTCTGTCTGTGCAGCCCCTCCTCCTTTCCTATAACCAGAATGGAGATTATATGGGCAAGAATGAGAGGAATGCTGATTCTCTTTTCTCCTCAAAATCACACATTCTGCTGGGACCTTCCTTTTATCTTTTGTTTCACTTCTCTTGTTTATTTCTACCTCTTCACCTCGTTTGCAGAGTAGAAAGCAAGGCTGTGAGAGGAATTGCTGGGATCCCTGCCTGGTTCAGAGAATTCTGCTCCTGTGGCTATTTTCTACCCTGATGGATCTGCCCACAGCTCTGCCTCTGCAGTGGATGTTTCCCAGGGTCTTTGGTTTAGTTTGTTCAGGCTTCATCCCTAAACATCATGTTATACATTGGGATAATGCTTCTGTGCTGGATGTATGCATTTGCCTAGCTGTGTGGGCACAACAGGCAGGATTAAAAGTGTTTTCCAAGGTTCAGCACTGAGCATATAATGACTGTCACAGGGGAGAGCCACTTCCCTAAATGATGAAAGAGCAACACGCCATTACACATTATTTAAACACTCTCTGACATCTCCTGCAAATACCTAGCCACAGTGGAGAGGCAAAGTGTGTCTTACAGCACAGCTACAAAAAAATCCAGTGTTTACTGCACTGAGGAAAAGCCTCCTCAGACCATGTCAGGCAGAGCATTATTACAGAGATTATGGTCTACCTCCTCATTCACCATGAAACCTGCCTTCTTCACTTCACTGTTAGAGGCCAGAGCAAAAACTGTACTCTAGTACTGAGGAGTTGGAAAGACCACCCTTTTCCTCCTTGTTTATCCCTCATCCATGGATAGCACAGGAGACAGCATTAGCTCAGCACTAAAGGGTGTATTTTCACCAAGAGTAGATTAGTTTCTGTTTGCCAAAAGCAGGAGACCTGCTGGTGAGTGCTGCAAGAGTCTGATGAGGTGGGATGTGCCCTGGCATTCTGACCTAGCTCTGAGAGAGAATTTAGTGGACTTTCCTGACATGGCTGTCACAAAATTCTCCTAAGTGAAGATGGAAAAGATGAGTGAAATTGTACGAGGCTGAAGATATCCTTTTGAATGGAGTTTGTTTTCAGGATATTATGGAAGCAGGATTTAGGTATGTGGCCTTGATCTGTCTTATGTGTGTACATAGAGAACCACTATGCAAATCCTAGTTTAGGAGAAAAGTATATCTTGACTTGTACAACCAAACATCCCTGAAAGCAGCAGGTACCACAGATAATACCTATTTAACAATAGAAACACTTTGTATTTCACTTCACAGTTAACTCTGAAAATAACTGGGATTTCAGACTGAACAGGAAAGTTACACCAGCCACATATGAATTGATGTTTATTCTTAAAAATAATAATTAATCTTTCTAAATGTCAATCTATTTATATACAACAGAAATGAGTCACTCTTATTTCACATTAATGAGGAACTGTCTTCTTAATGGCGACACAAATATGCTGCTTTCTTGAAGAACACAGCAATGTAGAAACAATGCTTCTGTTAAAATTCATGCATAATCAAAACAAATTGAATATCCACTTTTATTTCCATAGGGAACAGAGCTATAAAGATTAATGCTAGACAATGATATTTAATTAAAGGTTATTTACTTTATAAGTACTTCCATGTTTTCAAGAGTGGTCTCCTTGTTTGAAACAGGAAGGTGTAATGCTTTTCTGAGCCATCTAACAGTCATAGGTGGGGGAAACCAGTTCTGATCACAGCACAGTGCTTACAGCGATACTGACAAACTGTCTAGAAAAATTTTTCACATTAAAGAATTCTGGTGTTAAAGAATTTAAATGCATTTTAATTGACTTTTCAAAATTCCATTTTTTATTCACAAACACACCTGAACACAATAACAGGAATTCATTTTTATATGCATTATTCTCTCTGATGGCATGTTGTTGTACTGTACACTTACTCCTCTCTTCATTTTTGAGAAACAAAATAAAAGGTTATGCTCTTCCAAGTAATAACCAAATAAGTTTCCTTTCCTTGGGCACTAGACTGTTGCTATTTTCCAGATGATTTTTAAAAATAAATTGTTAACTACTTCAGTGAAATTAGGGGAACTAGCTTGTGTATGAATGCAGATATTGGCATGAGGAACTAAAGGGAGTACAGAAGAAAATTGCACAGCATGGCACTTTCATTTGGTTTTTGAGGCTAAAATTTACAATTAGACTTTGGAACAGTAATTTCTAAGAGAAGATTTATTTTTAGAATGCAAGAATTCTTGGGATATATGTGGCTGATGATTGTTTCTCATCAGTATGAACACATAACCCCCAACACAACACTTTCAATAACAGTTGTATTAGCCATCTACAGCTACAAGGCTGTTTAAAATACACAAATAAAATAGCTTTATTTGGATTGTAATTAACATGGAAAATATTGCAATATTCTACAGGAAACAAACATTCCCAATCTATGTATTTTATTTCTTCTGACAACTGGCAAAGTATATTTTACTGCAGAATGCTTTATTGCTTCTTAACTATTCACCCTACACAGTATACATAAAAGCTTAATGAGTATAGCTGCATAAAAACTAATTTTAATGCTTTTAAAATCAATGGTGAACAAAATGTTGTTTAGATTGTTTTTCAAACAACTATACCACATCTGATCCTTTGAGGAAAAGCAATTACTTCTTCTTGTCATAGCCAATACATTTCTTCATTCTCCCATTTCAGTTGTACCATTCTTAGGGACCTTTACACCAGCTACAATGCAAACAGTTAAACATTTGAGCAAATATAGAAGAATATTGTTATTAAACGTCTAATCAATAAAATGCCTCTTCCACTAATAGACTAGCAGTGAGAAGGGCAAGAAGAGAAAAAAATAAAAGATTTTTTTTTCCAAACTAACAAATAGTATATGCAAGTTTGACTAACAAAATATATCTTTAAGGAAAATTTGCAGAAAAAAATTTACATAAGAGGTATACAAAGATCTCTATCAGATTCTATAATCTAGATTTAGCTCCTGCTTCTTTTAACCACTCTGTGAGTAAACATCAGCTTTCTTGCATTTTCTAAAGAAACATCAAATGTAATCATTTTTTGTAAGTTTCAGCTGCTATAATCATTGGGAACTTATGCACACCTAATTTATGCAATTGCATTGGTAGCGAGGAAATCATCATTGTTTAGTGTTTTGTATCTCTGTCATTCTCTCACAGAGAATTTTATTACAGTAGGCACCACAATTGTTGAGAGTTTCGTAGCATTTATATTAGCGAGACCAATTTTTTAAGGTATGTAATTCAGTCATAAAAACTGAGATCATAGCCCGAAAGTGTTAGTTTGTGAATTTCCAAACATGCACACACACACACACTCTCACAAAGACACACACACACACACACATTTTCTGATTTAAATGCTTCTTTTTCTTTCCCTTAATCTGCACTCCTGAAATCTGAAAAATACATTCCCCTTTTTTTAGCAGTTTCTGCAGGCCATCAGGCCAGAATACTGACTATCTCTGTGTTACAGTCAAAGAAACAAATAACAATAAGAACCAACCAAATGGCTGAGGTACTGAGGTTTATAAAGCATCCTAAATACATGCATGAAAGTCACTTTTCATATGCAGTTGCACTGCATTCAGTACTATGTTTCAGATGCAGGAAAACACACACGATACTCAAATGTGCACTGTTGTTCATAGGTTTTTTCTGGGCACATCTGTGAAGTGTGCACTGAATCCATGTAAAGAGTCATGCAGAAACATTGCTAAACATGCTTGTGTATAGCCCACGTCCTCCTTCCATTGCAACACAGCCCCTGTTGGCAATGTTACAAATAGGTGTTTCTTTAAAAAGTCGTTTTTCAGAAGTTCAGTGTGTGCAAGGGCTGCAGTTTTAGTTCTGCCTTTACCACAACACAGAGCTGAGTTTGGGGCAACTTGCTCTGACCACTGTGAATTTACTCAGCCATTCGGAAAGAGGTTTTGGGGGACATTTGCTTAACCTCCTTCTGTAGCTGCCTGTCCCAGTAAAAATCTTCTACATCAAAGGTCTTGTCATTTCTAAGCATAGTTATTTAAGTGCCTCTTTTGTAATTATTTTGTTTCTTCCTTCAGAATGTAAATAGCTAGATAGCAATAGGCACAACAGAATCTGAGAACAAAAATACAGGCCCAGCCATTTCAGTAAGGAATTAAGTAAAAATCAGGGGGATAAAAAAAAAAAAAAGAGAGAGAGAGAGAGATTAAATTTCAACTTTAAGGTAATAAAAGATGGAGATGGAGGTACCAATGAAATCTGCCGAAACTAAATTTCAGAAGCACGGCTTTCTCATCTTGAAATGTTACACCCATAAAAGCAGCCTATAAAATTAATCTACCTGGAGATTTTCCATGTTAAATCAGCTCAGAAATAACTTTTGAGCACTTATGGCATTATATGTAAAATACATATTCTCCTGTTGTCCATATATCAAAATCCTGTATATTTTGAAAAATAAGATCCAAGCTGCACTGAAATGTTTGCATTATAAGAAAGAACAGTAATAAAGTATATCACTTTCAGAGGGATTTGACATTTGTAAGCATTCTCTAAAAATTTGCATCGGGTTGCAGTATTGGGTGAGTATGCTGCTAAAAGCTTCCTAAATTCACTTTTTCTGAAGAGAAGTATATGGGACAGTGAAAGGCAGAAAGTCAGTATATATTTTCAACCTGCATCAGAAAATGAAATTCCTAAAATGCTATTGTTATCCATTAACCAGAGTGAAATATGGTCCATTCATATAAACTCTTTCATTCTGTTTGCTCAAGGGAAAGGGACATTCAGTATGAGAAAGAGACTATCAGTGGAGTAATTTCCAAAGAAAACAAACATTTACTTCTCACAGGAAAATAATGTGCTTTTTCAGTTTGTCAGATCTGGAAATAAAGAGCATTTCAATAGCAGTGTTCATATTCTAACCAATTTGCCCAAATTAGATTCTTGTAAAATTTAGCATGAGGTATGTAATAATTTGTGCAAATTCAAAGGTAGCATTTTTTTCCTGCCTAGAAAGCTGTAATAGGCAAAGTAGAGAAGGGAAAAAAAAAATGAGCAAAAGATTCCATACATTTGGGTCCTTTCCAAGAACTTTGCCACATTTTGCAGATTCTCAGTTTTCAAATAAAGGTGTCTTAGCCCTTTGAATTGGGGATAAATTCTTGCCTCTGTAAATCAATGTATTGTTGCTAGCCAGCCTTGCAGAAATCTGTCTACAGCCAGTCAGACAGAAACAATAGGAGCGACAATTATATGTACTCTTTTCCCTCCCTCCAAAATTAATGTGGTTTTGCCTTAAAATTGCAAGGCAATTTTAGTAAAGGATGTGTTAGTGTTCAACACACTAAGTTAGAATTGAGCAGAGGTTGCACTGTAAAAGTGCATATAATTAAAGTTTACAGCCTTCTTTTTTTGCTTATACAATGTCAGTTTGTATTACTTTTATCAACTCAGCATTGCAGATTAGGCAGGGAGATAAATGAACTCTGTTAAGGAAATAAATTTGGGATGAGCATTTGGATTTTATCAGGTCTGGATGTTTAGTCAAATATGATGTTTCAGGCAAACTTATTGAAAAAGGGGAGAAAAAAGCCAGTTGCAGACTGAATTGTACTGTGTCGAACCACTGTTAAAGCACTGCATGCCATGCAGGAAGCAGCTTCAGAAAATCCTGATTAATGTCATAAAAACGTGTTGATGAAATATTTCAGCATTTCAACCAACATAGCTGAGTTCAGGACATGGTCCAATCCATTTTTTTGTTTTCATTTGTTCACCTGAAACTTTCATTAAACTCTATTTTGCCTTCCTGTTCCAGCTGTTTATAACGTACCTTAATTTACTTCTCCAAAAATCCACCCGAACTTCAGTGAAACATTTGGTTTCACAATTTAACAACTGTACAAAGGTGGTGTGGTACAGCATGTTGTTAATGTGCTTTAAATTTCTGAATCTGGAAGCTCTCAGCGACTCAAACATGTTCACTCACGTTTCTGACACATTTATCCGCAGAACGGGTTCAGAGGTGGACATTCTTTGATGTGAAATCAAGGTGCTACAGAATTCTGCAGAATCTATAGAAATACCTCCACAGATTTTGCCAAAAAACCTCAGCAGATTTATATTGGCCCTGCCAATGACTTTCTGTTTAACTTGTAATCAAAACAACTCAAACCCAGTTACTGTTTGCATATCTGCCAAGCCTCTCAATTTCAGCAGTAGGCAGCAGACTCTCAGTATGACAGCCTGTCTTTCAGATTCAAGCTGAATCTGCCAAGGCTCCACTACAGAGGCAACTGGTAAATTAAATGCCAACAAGCAAGGACATTCATGTACCTTTACACTCTGCACATGAAGAGACATCACAGGCCTCTTCATTCTAATGGGTGCTTTGTGTGTTTTGGGCTGCAAAGTAAAGAGTGCCTGCTCTTATGCATAATGAAACCATTGCATATATATTAGTTTAGCTGTATTGCTCTAATTCTATGGTCACAAATTACCTAAGAGGTTTTCTTGCTACAGAAAAACAGAAAATCCTTTTGTTAGTGAAATCAACCCACTAAAATCAAGCAGGGAAAGAAAAAAAATCAACTTTTAAGCCCTCTTCCACCTAAAGACAGCAGATAACATTATGTAGCTGGGTTACAGCAGAGTCATTGCCAAGGGTAACCGAAAAAAAAGAAACATTCAAAATCATACTGTCAAATCTTTAATTCTCTTGTTCATAATATGGGCACGCTCTCTGATTCTGAAGAGGAGGATCTTTTTAAAGCAGTCAGTACTACTGATTATTCTTTATAGCAAGCAGAAGATGTTAATTATATTTATGTAATATTGACTCTTATTAATACCTACAACTTGCATGAGACTTTTTGATTATTGATAGCTGATGCAGTCACTATTGCCAAGCTTAGATTGTATTAGAGATTTTGAGTGCACAACCATAATACAACCAGAGATATTAATACCATTGAGCATAAATAACAGCACTTGACAGACTCAAGTAGGGGGAAAAGCACTAACACTGGTTACTCTAATGGACAGAATAAATGATAGAATCATATAATGAGTTTACAGCAGCCAGGTTTAGTGAAATCTATTTCTGAAGTAGGAAGGGGGGGAAAGGTAGCAGTTTTGGTAACAGAATGAGGGTATGAACACATTAAAAATTAACAGGGTGTTTTCAGATAATTGAAAGAAAAAGCACCGGCATGGGAAATTTAGCTGTTGTAACTCACACAGCTCTACAGTGGGCATTATCACTGTTTCCTGTCTTGGATTTAATCTGCCATCACACCTGTAAATGAAAGGAAGAAGTATGAGCTTCCCAAGAGTTCCTACAATAACATGAGAGGGTTTTCTTTTTCTTTTTTTTTTATAGACTGAGGGAGAGAAATTTTCAGTTACTGTTGTGCAAGTGTCTTTTTTATTTACTGTAATTTGGCAGACACATCTCTGCAAGACTTCAGAGCTAAGAAAGTGGAAAACTTTGACGTTCCTTTGACTTGAGCTGGTTAAGATGCATCTTCTTAGTAATTGTAGAGAAATATTATATTGTTGCAGCTGCCTGGTGATAGCAGTGAACTATGCTTCATTTTACAGTGCCAATTCTTCCTTTTTCCACTTCCATCCAGCATCTGCAGTACTTACCTTTGTCACACCGAGATTTACCTTAACTAGAACTGTGTCAGGTATCCCCAGAAAAATGACAAACTAAAATTAACCTATAATTGTAATATGAGCCTGAAGGCATGCACTTGGTGGGAAAGAATTCACCTTCTGTGGACACACACACAGAGGAGAGTATTAGAGGGATATTTGGAATTCCAGACCTCATGATTTCATTAATCAATGAATAAATCAGTTAGCAACCAGTCATGCTCTTTTGCTGTGTGACCTAATCTTTAATTTGAACTTGCCATTTCCTTATTTTATGTCATTTCTAGGGCCTGATGCAGTGGCTGCTGAAGATACAAGCAAAACTCTCATGAATCATAGGGGCTGCAGCATCAGGTCCCTGAATGAGATATTCTCCTTCCATTTATTTTGTAAGTATGTAAGTGAAATCTATCAATAATAATATGTGCTTATCAGTGGAAGTTGTAGGCATGTGTCCTTCAAGGTTAAAAAAGCCACAGCCCCAGAAATCCTTGTGGTTCTCAAGTTCCCTTTTTCTCTACTCCTTTATTTCAGCCACCTGTCTGTAGGCTGAAGTTGGTTGCTGGCGAGCCCGAGATAGGGAAGGTGCAGCCAGTAGGACCGGCAGCTAAAACTCTCATGTATCTCTGGTATAAAAAGACACGCTATCCCCTCCCTGAGGCCTACCTAAGTTAGAACATAAACTGCAAGTACATACAAGTTAAAAATAATGAAACTTCTCCAGTCTCCAGGAGCTACCGGATTTGATTTCTGCGAACAGATATTTCGATGTAAATATTCTCCCAAACCTAACTTTAAACAATCCGGTTCTGTCTGTCTCTGCTAGACGTGTTTTGTTAAGGCCTCTTTTTTTTTTTTTTTAAGTAAAAAATTCTCACTGGAAAAAAAATGATTAATAGATGTAGTTTAGGGAACAAAAAAA